>CAUYQG010032144.1:0-22915 GCA_963574415.1 Tarsius wallacei | reverse complement strand
ACACATGCTACCATGCCCACCCAGATTTTTATTTTCTTTATAGAAAGTCTGAGTGAGTTGAGTGATATTATCTAAAGAAGCCAAGATAATACTTTAAATTAATGAAATTTGTTTTATGCTGATTTTAAATAACAAAATCCTCCACAGACACACCATGGATTGGCACTAGGATTGGTACTCAGATAAGATTTGCTCCAGATTTCTGGTAGTTAGGTGAAGGTCGAAGAGGAGGTCTGGAGAAGCAAACTGATAAATCAATTACCTCCATGCCTTTGGGAGGCTGAGGTGAGTGGATTGCCTGAGCCCGCGGGTTCGAGACCTGCCTGGGCAAGCAAGACCTCATCTCTACAATAAATAAAAAAATTAGCCGGGCGTGGTAGCGCGCGCCTGTAGTTCCAGCTACTTGGAAGGCTGAGGCGGAAGGATCGCCGGAGACCAGCAGGTTGAGGCTGCGGTGGCCAGGAGCGGCCACTGCACTCCAGTCTGGGCGACAGAGTGAGACTCCAACTCAAAAAAAAAAAAAAAGAAATGTAGTATTTCTCCACCTACATCTATATCTGTATGTGTATCCACATCTATATATGTATCTATATCTATATTTAATCTTGACTTCTTGCATCATTTACAAATGTCTAATAGATCCTACAGTTATATGTAAAAGGCAAAGAAATGTAGCTTCTAGAATAAAACCTAGAAGCATGCTTAGGACCTTGCATTAAGCAAAGATTTCCTAAATTTCACATTTCTGGAGAAGACAATCTTTCACCCATTGAATTTCAGTGTTGCCTTTGATGTAAATCAAGTGACTTTTTAAAAATAAACTTTTTAAAATAGCATTTTTAGATTTACAGAAAAATTGGAAAGACAGTCCAGAGAGATCCCATATATATCTATTCCTTTTCCACTGTTGCTCATATGTTAATAAATTATTAATTTAGGAAGGCATATATGTTACACTTAGTGAAGCAATATGGATATATTACCATTAACAAAGTCTGTAATTTATTCTGATTTCCTTAGTTTTTACCTAATATCCCTTTTGTGTTCCCATCCAGGATACCACATGTATTTACTTGTCATGTCTCCTTATGCTACTATTGGCTGTGATGGTTTCCCAGACTTTTCTTATTTATGATACAGTTTTTTTTTTTTGAGTTGGAGTCTCATCTGTCACCCAGGCTGGAGGACAGTGGCATGCTCCCGGCCACCGCAACCTTGACCTGCTGGGCTCAGGTGATCCTTCCGCCTCAACCTTTCAAGTAGCTGGAACTACAGGCACACTCCGCCATGCCCAGCTAATTTATTTATTTATTTATTTATTTATTTATTATAGAGATGAGGTCTGGCCAAGTTGCCCAGGCTGGTCTCGAACCTGCAAGCTCAGGCAATTCTCTCACCTCAGCCTCCCAAAGTGCTGGAATTATAGGTGTGAGCCACTGCACCTGGCTCTCTGATACAGTTTTGAGGAGCACTGGCCAGGTATTTCATAGGATGTCCAGCTATTATGATTTTTTCTGGTGTTTTTCTCATGGTTACGCTGTGGGTTGGAGGAAGACCGCAGAGGTCTGTCACATGTTTCTTGCAGGACTCTCCCTCCAAGTGGAGTCTGTCTCCTAGGCAAAGTGAGATTGTAGGGGATTTTACTATGCCTTTCTAGATTAGTCCTGCAGCCTCACACACCAGCCTAGCACTCAGGAAATGGAAAACCTGAGTTCATTAAGTTCTTCCCTATGTCTAAAACCACCAAGTCATTCATATGGCCATAAAAATCTCTGTTTCTATTTCTTTCCTTCAGCTAATCCTTGTCCTCAGCCTGTGTCCAGACTTGACAGGGGCCCCCAATGAAAAGAGTCGAGGCAATCTCAGCTCATGCAGAAATAGCTTTTTCCCCTTTAGAATTTGCTTCACACACACACCCACACCCCCACACCCACACATACACACACACACACCACACACACACACATACACACACACACACACACACACTCATATTCACAGCTTTCCAATGTCTAGAGGCAGACTGACTGGCTGACTGGGTTGGAATCTGACCAGCCGTGTGACCTTTGCAAGTCATTTGATCTTCCTGTGTTTTAGGGTCTTCATCTATGAAGTGAATATCATAGCAGTTCCTACTTGCTATAGCTGCGGTGGTTTATATACATGAAACATTCAGGACTGTGCAAAGTTCTATGGATATTAATTATGATAGTAATGAAGATAGCGCCCTCTCATTGCTTCTGAGAGACCAAGGTGGTCCCACAGCTGGAGTTTTGCAATTCTCATTGTTTTTCCAGAGAGTTACAGCATTTTCAGTTCCCACATGCTATGGTTTAAACATCGCTAAGACTCATGTTGAAATTTAATTGTCCTTATGATAGTAATGGGAGGTGGGACCTTTGAGTGGTGATTAAGTTATGAGGACTCTGCTCTCATAAATGAATTAATGCCATTATCTCAGGAGTAGGTCAATTTTATCAGGAGTTTGTCTCCCTTTTTCTCTCTCTGTCTCCTACCATCTCTCATCATGTGATGCCTTTCACCATGTTATAATGCTGCTAGAAGCGACCCCGCCCCCACCATGTGGTCCCTTGATCTTGGACTTCCCAGCCTCCAGGACTATTTTTGTTAATTCAACATTATCTGGCTTGTGGTACTCTGTTACAGCAGCATGAAGTGAACTAAGACCTTTATGTATCAGGGAAGACACATACCCACAGGGTGACTGAGTTTGAGCAGCATTGCACTGAGACCCCTGAGCAACTCTTCTCTGTAGTCATCCTCATGGTCAGTCGCTGACTATGAGTTTGCTCGTGGAGTGTCACTGTTCCTTCGACAATTGGCTTCTGCCAAAGCCCACTCAAATCCCTTTCGACAAACTTTACTTTTTTGTTAAAGTGAGAAAGCAGGATTTATTGAGAGAACAGAAAAGCTCCAACAGCGGGAGGGGACCCGAAGGGGTTGCCCTTACTTATGTTTTAATCCCAGTGATGGATAAGCTCAAAATGTTTTGCCAGAGGACTCCACAGCCACTGTGCAAATCTGTGGCTGCAAATGTTCGTCCTGGAGACAGGATGCTGGCCAACTTCACTCTCTCGAAGACATTTTGTGCATGGAAATTGGAGGAAAGGTCATATCCTCTAGCTCCCGCCCAACTGAGACAGCCGGTTACAAAAGAATGTGGTTGCTGGGCGCGGTGGTTCATGCCTGTAATCCCAGCACTTTGGGAGGCGGAGGCGAGAGGATTGTCTGGGCCCAGGGGTTTGAGACCAGCCTGGGCAACTTGGCAAGACCGCGTCTCTACAAAAAATCAAAAAATTAGCCAGGCCTGGCGGCATGCACCTGTAGTCCCAGCTACTCAAGAAACTGAGGTGGAAGGATCACCTGAGCCCTGCAGGTCAAGGCTGTGGTGGTCGTGAGCGTGCCACTGTACTCCAGCCTGGACGACAGTGAGACTCCAACTTAAAACAAAACAAAAACAAAAGAAAGTGGTAACTCAGTCTATCAATTTTGCTTGGGGGTTTTAGAAGGAAAAGAAGAATCAAGTTAGATATTGGAACCATCTAAACAGGATTGAGGTGCCTGTAGTTCTTCAATTATCAAGGCCATAGATTTGAGAGTCAAGTGCATTTATATATAAGGCACTTAGGGAAGTGACAGGCACATAGTAAGAACTACGAAAACCTAGTTATTATTATCTCTGTGCTTGGCATCACCACCCTTTGTCCTGCCGCTGTGGGGATGCAGGCCTATCCAAGCACAGCCTCCTTCGTTCTGCTGTCAAGGCAGCTTAGGTTCTAGGCCTGAGTCAGGCACCAGTCACCAATTGCCCACGTTCAGGGAACATACTTTCAGTCTTTAATCTGATGGTGGTCTTTAAGGGCCATGGGATTGGGCACTTAACAACATAAAGAGCACCTGGTCTTATACCTGGGAAAATGAGGACCACTTGGAAGCCCAAACTTCACCTGCACATAGATTACTTATGTACCTAATCCTGACTTGTACCCCATATCTCTATAATAAAATAAAATTATATATAAAAAAGTAGGCCAGGTGCGGGAGCTCATGCCTGTAATCCCAGCACTTTGGGAGGCAGAGGTGAGAGGATTGCCTGAGCCCAGGGGTTCAAGGCCAGCCTGGGCAACTTGGTAAGACTTTATCTCTACAATAAGTCAAAAATTAGCTGGGTGTGGTGGCACATGCTGTGATTCCAGCTACTTGGAAGGCTGGAGTGAAAGGATTACCTGATCCCAGTGGGTGGGTCGAGGCTGGTGGCCGTGAGTGTGCCACTGCACTCCAGGCTGGGCATCAGAGTGAGACTCCTACTCAAAAAATAAAGTATACACATTTTAAGAGATATTATCTATGTATTACTTTTTGAAGTTGAATTGAATTACAGTAGCAATGTATAGTATGGTGTTTGCACAAAAGGTGGCATTTATCAAATGAATGTTAGTGTCACCATGCACCAGGCAGGATAGTCAAAGAAAATGGCGGAAGCACTATTGTCGTTCTAGGAGCACAAGACCTTTTTTTTTTTTGAGTCGGAGTCTCACTCTGTTGCCCAGGCTGGAGTACAGTGGCACGCTCCTGGCCACCACAGCCTTGACCTGCAGGGCTCAGGCAATCCTTCCTCTTCCAAGTAACTGGAACTACAGGCACGCGTCACCATGCCTGGCTAATTTTTTGATTTATTGTAGAGATATGGTCTTGCCAAGTTGCCCAGGCTGGTCTCGAAACCCCGGGCTCAGGCAATCCTCTCACCTTGGCCTCCCAAAGTGCTGGGAATATAGGTGTGAGCCATCATGCCTGGCTCACAAGACCATTTTGAAGCGGTATTTGAAATTCAAGAACATTGTGGAGGTACAACAGTGGAGGCGTGAGCATGCAACAGAACCTCCAATACACTTAAAAATTGCATGCATTTGTGAAAAGTTTGAAACACATGGTACTGCATATGTTTGTTTATTTATTTATGTATTTATTTGAGTTGGAGTCTCACTTGTCTCCCAGGCTGTAGTGCAGTGACATGCTCCCGACCACTGCAGCCTTGACCTGCTGGGCTCTGGCGATCCTTCCGCCTCAGCCTGCCAAGTAGCTGGAACTACAGACATATGCCACCACGCCCGGCTAGTTTTTGTGATTTATTGTAGAGACGAGGTTCCACCAAGTTTCCCAGGCTCGTTTCGAACCCTCAGGCTCAGGCAATCTTCTCGCCTCGACCTCCCAAAGTGCTAGGATTACAGGCTGAGCCACCACGCCCGGCCAGTATTGCATGTGATGTGTACAAGGGAAGATCTGGGAGGCTTTGCACAGCAACAGGTCCTATAGTAGTTTGCCGTCATCAGAAGTGTCTGGGCGCCAATGGTAGCCACTTTGAGCACCTCTTGTAATTGCAGAAGTCAAATGTGACTTGTATTCATGTTTTCTTATCAGTATATAGTATTACATTTATTTTATTTTATTTATTTTATTTTATTTTTGAGTTGGAGTCTCACTCCGTCGCCCAGATTGGAGTGCAGTGGCATGCTCCCGGCCACCGCAGCCTCGACCTGTTGGGCTCCGGCGATCCTTCCACCTCAGCCTCCCGAGTAGCTGGGACTATAGGTGCATGCCACCACACCCAGCTAATTTTTTTTGAATTATTGCAGAGATGAAGTCTCGCCAAGCTGCCCAACCCGGTTTCAATCCCCTGGACTCAGGCAATCCTCTTGCCTCCGCCCCGCAAAGTGCTGGGCTTACAGACATGTGCCAACATGCCCAGCCCAACACACTGTTAATCAAGCTTCTCACGGCGTTTATGCCTCGGTTTCCTCCTCTAAAAACCAGAAATACTAACAGTACTTATATCAGACTTGTAGTGGGAATTTGATTGAGTTAAATGAACCATTACCTTTGAATAGTGGTTAGATCACTCTTAGAACAATGCCTGCCACATAAAACACACGATGTAAGTGTTAGCTCTTATTTTATTACTTCTATTTCTGGCACTCTGCTTCTGGGAAGTATTCCTTTGCATAAGTATGATATTTCGCGACATAGGTAGTGGTATGCTGGCAAATGTTTAACTGGCTCTCCAGGGGAAAAGCTCTGATTCGTAGTGTTTGCCCATTTTCGTGATGTCTATACTCCCACTGTGGCTGGTTTCAAGCCACCAGCATGATGTTACCAAATGCAGAATTGAGAAGCAGTAACTTGTCCCACCCACAGATACAGTAGACATAAGTAATTTTGAGTACATAGGTAATAGTAAGATACAGCAAAAATAATTAGATCATGGTAAGCTTCGAATACTTATCATTCTTGTTTTTATGTATTTACTTCTTGTTTTTAATTTTTTTGAGTTGGGGACCTCATTCTGTCATTCAGGCTGGAATGCAGTAGCATGATCATGGCTCACTGTAGCCTTGATCTCTTGGGCTCAGGTGATCCTCCCTCTTCAGCCTCCAAGTAGCTGAGATGACAAGCACGCACCACCACGCCTGACCAATTTTTTGGTATTTTGTAGAGACGAGGTCTTGCCGTGTTGCCTAGGCTGGTCTTAAACTCCTGGGCTCAAGCAATCTTCCTGCCTCAGCCTCCCAAAGTGCTGGGATTGCAGGTATGAGCCACCACACCCGGCCTTATCCTTGCTTTTCATATAAGTTTTCTAACTAGAAGTCTGTATAACTTAATTTTAAATAATGGTCATGCTTAACAACTGGTTTGCAAAATTCCAGTGCCAATGGCACTGGGATTTCCTGCTTGGAGGCACCTGCTGGGTGTTATGCCACTGGTCCAGGAAGAGGAAAATAAGATTTAAGGGGAAGATAGGGAACTGAGTCTGGGCATGCTGGGTGCTAGGTGCCCGTGGGTCACCTAAGGCAGAGGTGACTCATGACATTTGGGCAGCTGGATTTGAAAGTAGGGCGAGAGGTCAGGGGAGCTGATGCAGGGGAGTTGATGCATCAACATACACGTGGCAGTTAAAGTCCCGGGGCAAGAGGGACAGGGGCAGAGGACAGCCCCCGGCAGCACCCACAGTCCAGGAGAGGTGGGAGGAACAAAGACCAACCTGCCCCGAGATGGCAGAGATCATGTTTCTTATTACCTCACAAGAGAAAAACAGACTTCTGAGTGTTCTGGAAGATGGTATAAACTCCAGTTTCTCTCGTCATTTCTTAGAATTCTTATTGCGTGAAGCAGATTCTCTGAAACGCGGAACTGTGCACACATGACTCTGAAGTTCCCCCACTGCGTTCCACAAGGGCAAGGGGAGTGTCTGTGCAGACCCCACCATGTGCCCAGGGAATGGGAGGCACGTCATTCCCATTTGCTGAATGATAAAACGTCCTTAGGATCAAAGATCACTGTTTCCTCTCTCACCGCTCCCAGGCGTGTTAAAGAAAAGCATTATTGGCCGGCTTCGTGGCTCGGCGGTCATCCCAGCACTTTGGGAGGCCGAGGCGAGTGAATTGCCTGAGCTCGCGGGTTCGAGACCAGCCCCGGCAACTTGGTGAGCCCTCGTCTCTACAATAAATTAAAAAAAAATTAGACGGGCGTGGTAGCACGCACTTGCAATGCTGGCTGCTTGGAAAGCTGAGGCGGAAGGATCGCCATCGGAGCCCAGCAGTTTGACGCTGGGGTGGCCGTGAATGTGTCACTGCATTCCAGCTTGGGGAGAAGAGTGAGACTCTAACACACACACACACACACACACACACACACACACACACACACACAAAGTGGCCAGGCACGGTGTCTCACGGCTATAATCCCACAGTTTAGGAGGCCAAGGTGAGAGAACTGCCTGAGCCCACGGGTTCGAGACTAGCCTGGGCAACTTGGTGAGCCCTCATCTCTACAATAAATCAAAAAATTAGCCAGGCGTAGTGGCGCGTGCCTGTAGTTCCAGCTACTTGGAAGGCTGAGGCGGAAGGATCGCTGGAGCCCAGCAGATCGAGGCTGCGGTGGCTGTGAGTGTGCCACTGCCCTCCAGCCTGGGCGACGGAGTGAGACTCCAACTAAAAAAAAGAAAAAAAGAAAGAAAAGCATTATAGCCATGCAGAAAGTCTTTTCCCATTAAAATTTTATCCTGATCTGCAATAAGTCGCACTGAACACATCCACAGGCAATAAGGAAGGCTTTAGGTGGGAAAGAGGACTCTGGCCTCCGGGCATCCCGGACTGCGACAGTTTGCTCGGTGCACACTAGGTGGCGCTGCTGATCCGTACAGCGGGAGAAGCCACGTCCGTAGAGCCGGCTTCTTAAGCAAGGGTGGCAAGTGTGGATTCGCGCGTGGAACCAGAGGGAGATTCCACCATTTCATCTGTCTGTGGCAATAATTCCCTTCTGAGTTAACTTCATTTTTTTTGTTGTTGTTGTTTGCGTCGGACTCTCACTGTGTCGCCCAGGCTGGAGTGCAGTGGCGCAGTCATGGCTCACTGCAGCCTTGACCTCCTGGGCTCAGGCAATCCTTCCACCTCACAGGCACTCGCCACCATGCCTGGCTAAGTTTTTTGATTTTTGTAGAGATGAGATCTCGCTGTATTGCTCAGGTTGGTCTTGAATTCCTGGCCTCGAGCAGTCCTTCTACCTCTGTATTATATGTAGTGCATTTAGAACACACTCAACGACCAAGCCCTGTCCCCACCTTTGGCCTTCTCCTAAGGTTACACAAGAAAAGAAAGAGCCGAAGGAGTTGCTCTTTCTTTCCAGGGGTGGACTGCTAAAACTTCCTTCCCCGCCTTCTTTCTGGTCTACTCTCTTCCTCACCACCCTATTGCAGCCAGAGCCCTTGGTTTCATCACTTCTTCCCCCAGGCGCCCTGCCTGGCAGACCCCACTGGCTGATGCCTAGCCACACACTAGAAGACCCTACCCTCCATCACATGGGAAGATGACGTTTTCTTTT
Organism: Tarsius wallacei; assembly: GCA_963574415.1. Taxonomy (NCBI): domain Eukaryota; kingdom Metazoa; phylum Chordata; class Mammalia; order Primates; family Tarsiidae; genus Tarsius; species Tarsius wallacei. The sequence goes on along the minus strand of CAUYQG010032144.1, from coordinate 14,020 downwards.
GGATTGTTTGGCCAGTTGTCAAATGCAGCCTTTTGCTTCAAATGGAGTAGGAATTCAATGGGTTTGGGGAGCTGGCTGGGAACAGAGCCACCAATCCTAACAATCCTATTGCTTAGAAGCCCCAAACCCAAAGGGCAGCACTAGAGTAGCATCATAGCTAGCGAGCAGTGTCACACATGGAATGCTGTGACAGGGCTCTGAAGGAAGGCAGTACGGGGGATTCGCCATTCCTCGGGGTGAGAGCCGAAGGAAGGCACCATGGAGGACTGAACTTGAACTAGGTAGGATCCACTCAGGGGAGGGAGCGGGGAGGTTTGAGAAAGAGGAGGAAAGCCCACTGTGTGCTGCTGGACTGGGAAGAAGCCCATGAAACTTGGTGAAAAGTGAGTGGGAGATTGATACACAGGAGGACTGCAGAGCGGAGCTGAGGATGGACCGGAGAGATTCTGAGTGACCCCTGGTACTTAGGCTTGGACATGAAGTCCTAAGGAGCCAGCAAAGGTTTTCCAGGTCTGTTATGGGTTTGAGTGTGCCTCCCTCAAAAAGAGGTAAAGCTCTAACCCCTGTACCTCAGAATGTCGACTTATTGGGGGAAAGGGTTGTTGCAGATGTAATTAGTTAAGGTAAGAGGAGGTCTTATGAGCATGCATGGGCTGCTAATCCAATATGACTGGTGTTCCCCCAAGAAGGGAAAAGACACAGATACCCAGGGGAGAAGGTCACATGACGAGGGAGGCAGCGATTTGGAGTGATGGGACTGAAGCCAAGGATGCCAAAGATTTCTGGCAACTATGAGAAGCTGGAAGGGGCAGGGGAGGATCCCCTACAGGGTCCAAAGGGAGCACAGCCCTGCTGACACCTTGATCTTGGATGTCAGCTTCCAGAACTGTGAGACAAAGAGTTTTGTTGAGGTCACCACACTAGGAAAATGACCCAAGGTCCTTCCCTCGCCCTTGCTTGTGTGTCATGGCTAGCCAACTGGACCCGACCTGGAGGACAGCTCTGTCCCCACCTTCTTGCTCCACCAGGCCCTGCTACCTCCCCCTTGACCCACCACCACCCTCAGCTCCCATGACTTCCCCTTCTCCTGTCCACCTACAGACCCCACTGCACTCTTGTCCCCTCCGCTCACACAGCCACCCCTGTTCTCTGATTGGCTTGCAGATATTAGATTGCCTCCCTGATGAGATCCCAGGGACCTTGAATGCGTCCCAAGTGTAGCAGCTGTGTCTAATGTTTGGCCCATCTAGGTGATCATTAACTCATTGATTGTGTTGGTTGATTGGACAATTTCAGGGATTTAGAGGAAGATGTAGGAGACAAAAATGATAGCAGCCTTGAGCACCACATAAGTGATATTTTCATAATAATTATTTAAGACAGAGGGCATATAGTAGAATAAGCTTTGGGGCCCAACAGCTCCGAGCTCTGACCCCAATTCCACCACTTAGAAGCTGGTGAATCTTGGACTGTCACATGGTGTCTCTGCATGTTTCCTCACCTGGAAAACAATGTCTGTCACTCCAGGTTGCGGGGACTGAATATCTATAGGAGATCTGATACCCAACACTGCACAGCAGTAATGATTCCAACTAGAGCTAGTTTTACTCTATCTGTTGAAATCGATGGTTTCAAATTGAAAGGAACCTGCATTCTGTGAATATGTGCTATGAAGAATTTCCCTCAGATCACAGTAAAGCATGAATTTCATAAATAATGGGCTCCCTCTGTTGCCTGGGAATTTAAAATGAGGCCCTAAAGCCGAGAACAATGGGTCACTATGGCCCCCCTCGTTCTGGAAAGTGGTGCTGGGCCATCTGGGCAGAACTTGCTGAGGTTGGACCCAAAGCCGACTCTGCAGCCCTGCCCATTATCCCTTTTTTATACACTTGAAGTCTAACAGGGATGAGAAGGATAGGAGAAGAAGACCAAGAAAGGGGATTCTTGAGTGGTCAGTGTAAGAGAATAGACCACCATGCTGGCTCTCAGCCAAGGGGAGGATTCTGGTCCTGGGATGTTTGCTGAGAAGTCTCCAGGCTTCTTTGACTAGAAGAGCATCTCTTCCATGAGGAGACACAGAGCCAGATGAAGGGCCTTCTGGGAGCCTCAGGTGAGCCCTGGGGACCACTGCCTGGTCCTCCCCTGGAAAAGTCGGAAGGCAAGAAATGGTGGGAGCTAGTCCCAGGAGCAGAGAAGGGGGCTGGAGGCGGGGAAAGGAGTGAGCCAGGCTAGACGGATGTGAAAGACACCTCTGCACAAGAAGATTGCCTTCCAGAGAGAGGGTACCCACCAGAAGGAAGCTCTGTGACGTGGAAGCGGGACCTCTGCGGCATGGAAATGAGAGGGCAAGTCCTAAGGAGTGTCACCCAAACAGTGCTTTGCTCCCCCTAGGGAGGGGCCGTGTCCGATGTCTCTAGCCGAGTGTGTGTCTGAAGAACCCGCAAGAGCAACCCTCAAAGACCACCACCATGGGACCCCTGCCACATGGAGGGAGGCAACAAGACCAGATGGCCACAACCTCATGCAAGAAGCCACTTCCCCCTGGGCAGTCCTCCCCGGCTCTCACCCTGCCCCGGAAAGGCCAGACCCAGACCTAGGACGGCCAAACCCCATCAAACCTGAGACCTGGGGAGCTTTCCATTGAAGGAGAGATTTATGTTTTAGTCATAGGGTCTGGACTGTTTAATGTCTGAAAAGGATACCGTACTGATCTTTGAAAGTCACAGGTAAAGCTTAGGGACATCGTTTGGGCCTTGGGGATGGAGATCAGGTGGTGCAGGCGTGACGACAGCAGTGGGAGGAAAAGGTGTTCCTTTTTCCTTGCCCCTTGCAAGGTCAGTTCATCCAGTAAACCGGTTAAATGTACAGGACATTTTCTTTCTGCTGACTTTATTATCTTCATGTTTTTGAAGAGCTGGCATTTTAAATGATCCTCATGACACTGAATCTATCTTAATTACAACCTTTCCTCTCAGGGCACAGCATTGTCTGTAGAAGGATTTTCTAAATTTCTTAATTAACCTGCGGTGACTTTATTTTGCCAAAGACTGTGCTCCGAAACCATTATAAGATATTCTCAGTGTGTTCCCCCAGAGTAGTTAAAAATGTAAAAAACTACCTCATAAAGCAAAAAACCTATAACAATAAACTGCTCAGTTATGAAAGGTCAGAAGCCCAGGAAAACAGGCAACAACTAGATGAAGAATTTAAAGCCCAAGGTCTCAGAGATTAATGCTCACGTTCTGCTCACATCACTTCCAAGGGAATGTTTAAGGGTAAATTGCATTTTTTTAACCTGCCTCAAATCTAATTTTTGATGATGAGGTTTTTATAAGCAAACTTTAATTCATTAATATGTGAGTCTTTACTGTTCTATCTACTTTATCTTTCTTTCTTTTTTTTTTTTTTTTGAGTTGTCACCCAGGCTAGAGGGCAGTGGCACACTCCCAGCCACTGCAGCCTCGACCTGCTAGGCTCTGGTGATCCTTCTGCCTCAGCCTTCCGAGTAGCTGAAACTACAGGCATGCACCACCATGCCCAGCTAATTTTTATTTATTTATTGTAGAGTTGAGGTCTTGCCAAGTTGCTCAGGCTGGTCTCGAACCTGGGGGTCAGGCAATCCTCTCACCTCGGCCTCGCAAAGTGCTGGGATTACAGGCTTGAGCCACCGTGCCCAGCCTCACTTTATCTTTCAAAGAAAGTAGCTAATCCTTTCTCTAAACAGAGAACAGAGACCCAGTCTTGGGTTTAAAGAATAGAATTGAGCAGAGATGACGTAATTGGGAGGAAAAGTCATCATTTCCCCAGTTTCCCTATAGACTTGAGTTCCTTCTAGCAGAGGAGGAACTTAGCTGTAAACTATGGAATCTTTGGTTCCCCACTCACTCTTGCAAGGCTCAGGAGGGACCCCTCTAACATTGTCACATGATTATATGCTTTTATCAAATAGGCAAAATTAAGCTAATATAACTGCAGCCTATCTTTCCCCTTTAACATGCCCTTTCCAGAATTTTCTTCTAGTCTGGTGACACTGGGGCATCCATAGGCATTTTGGAGACCTTGCTAAAGTGAAGTTGAGCTAATAAAGTTGGTTCAGGAGACATAGTTCTGGGGTGTGGGAGGGGAGCTCCTGCCTCAGGCTGGTCCTTGATGGGTGCTGCCCCTCAGGGTCTGTCCCTGGGTGGTCCCTCGACTGCCAGGGTTACAGGCCCTACAGCCATCTGAGTCCCACACAGCTTGGCTCACTGAGCTGGGGATGGCAATGGGGTGTCCTGGCCTGCGGGAGTCCTGCTCCTGCAGAGTCCAGGGGCTTCCAAAGGTGGGGGTGACATTGGTGACTGAGAGAGAGAGAGAGAGAGAGAGACACTTGGACAACTGTTCAGATTTTGAGCAGAAGCCGTTTATTGAGTGTTAACAGTGGGCTTTTATCCCCAATTTTTGCATAGTCAGACTCACATGTCTTTCACGTGAACACAAAGTCAGGTGCGTGAGGAGCGTCCCCCACCCACCAGATGTTCTTTCAGGTATGAGGAAGAACAAACCCAAAATTGTCTTTCTGTTCCTCATGATTGGTTAATGTTCCTCAAATGCAATACCTTCTAAGAATACAAAGTTTTTCTACAATCAATAACCTAAAAAATCCCACAACAAACGCTAACCTTAATCTATGACTGACCTATCCTATACACCTTTTTCATCCTATGCTAATTTATACTAATACCAAGTTAAACGATTCTATAGAAACTTAAACACTCTACAACCTAAAGCAGCCCATCTCAGAATGTTTGGAATGTGGCCCAGTCCAAAGTTCACAGTGGGCTACCTGCAAGTAACCTAGCCACGTTCTTTCAACAAAATGGCTGTCTAAACTTATATTTCTAAAACTCTATTCTACAATTTACACCTTACTCAACTTCAATAAATCCTAAAATCATGACCCAGAAGCCTGTGACCAGTACTAAGGCTTTTAGATGTGACCCGAGTTTGAACTGTAAGTTGTGTGAAAGCCAAAACTGCAGTTTGTGGAAGAATGGGAACAAAGAGCTTCTAAAGTTAGCCTGTGTTTGCCAGGTCTCAGAGTTTTTATGTTTGAGCTTACAGGAGCTTTTTCTGGTTATAGTGCTAAGTAGAAAGGGGGAAGAAATGGGGTCAACAGCTCCTGAACGCATTCTAGTGGTCTCGGGGTCAACGGCCCTCCCTGATCCCTAACGCTCAGTGGGCCTCTGTGGCCAGCTCCCAACACTGGCCTCTTCCACTATTCCTCACCCCTCTCACCATGGGCCTTTCTTCACCTGCCCTGCTCCTAGTCACCTTCTCCTCCAGAACCTTGTGGGTGGACTGGGGGGTTTCTTGAAGGCCAACCACCAGGCCCATGGCAGGTCACTCAGCACTCTACTGCCAGGAGAGTGCCCAACTGCCCTGGATTCTTGTCTGGAGTGGTCTCATCATCACACCAACCCAGAAATTACCACTGTTAATACTTTCTTGTGAGTGCTTTTCTAGAACTGCTCCCCAGGGTGCCGGGATGGCTGGTGGGTAGAGAACAGTTACTCCTTCTTTGCTTTCTGAGCTTTCCTGAGAGAGAAAATTAGGAGTCTGACTCCTGCTTGCTTCTTTCTAGATGTGTCTCCTAGTCTCTCCCCTTTGGATAAAGAGCAGACACCCCAGACAACCCCCACCTCATGTCTCGATGGTTGATGCTTACAAAGTGCTTGCTGCACCCAGTTGGGAAAGACGCTCTTTTACATACTTGCCGCGTATCAGCCTGCTCAGCCTTCACACATATCTTTTTTTGTTTGTTTGTTTAAGTCAGAGTCTCACTCTGTCACCCAGGCTGGAGTGCTGTGGCACGCTCACGGCTACTGTAGCTCGACCTACTGGGCTCGGGCGATCCTTCCGCCTCAGCCTTCCAAGTAGCTGGAACTACAGGCATGCGCCACCATACCCTGCTAATTTTTTGATTTATTGTAGAGATGAGGTCTCGCCAAGTTGCCCAGACTGGTCCCGAACCCGTGGGTTCAGGCAATCCTCTTACCTTGGCCTCCCAAAATACTGGGATTATAGTGTGAGCAACTGCACCCAGCCCTGCGCATGTATCCTAACTAATATCATCCCCTCTATTGTACCTGAACTACAGGCACATGCCACCATGCCCGACTAATTTTTTGACTTATTGTAGAGAAGGGGTCTTGCCAAGTTGCCCAAGCTGGTCTTGAACCCCTGGGCTCAAACAATCCTCTTGCATCCACCTCCCAAATTGCTGTGATTACAAGCATGAGCCACTGTGCCCAGCTCAAAATATATTCTTTATTGAAGTTCTTATTGCCGTGATAGGAAAAGTGTTTTGGCAAAAAGTGGTGCTTCTGTAGCCCAAACTTGAATGCCTAAGTGTGCTCTGCTGTGTGAAATTTGTGCTCAATTAGTCACAAAAGACAGAATGAGTCATTATTTAGAAAAAAAAAGAAAAAGATTCTTCTTTTTGAGCCCTGGGTGGTTATTTGTGTTTAAGCCTGTGAAGACATCGAAATTGTTTAAACTTTAAGGCAAGAAACTAATTCTCAAGAGTTAGATTTCTGGTTGCAATAAGAAAGGTAATTTTTACTTGGGTACTTCTGTATTAATACCTTGTAAGACAGAAAATCTCATTATAGGCTAATCTGCAAACTCCCAGTTGTTGTGGATATTGATGGTTTTGAACATTGAGTAAGTACATGGGAATTATGTAATATAAAGACAGTACTTAAGCTTACAGTCGACCGTAGCATCAACTTTCAAATGTTTCAAGTAACTTATGAACACTATCATATAGGACTCTACAAAGTCACTTCAGGGATTTCTGAGTCTCCAGATGATGTTCAAATCTGCTGTCTGCACCAGGTATCATTGCTTTTACTAGGCATTGGCATTGGTATTGGCTTTATTTTGGTGGTTCTTCAGTAGTACCCAGCTTAAACCTGAATCTAGATTGATAAGGCTTAAAATGTAGAATCTGTCTTTGTAGATACCATGTTTTGTTTGTTTGTTTTGAGTCAGAGTCTCATCGTCATACAGGCTGAAGTGCAGCTGTACACTCACAGCCACCACAGCCTCGACCTGATGGGCGCAGGTGATCCTTCCGCCTCAGCCTTCCAAGTAGCGGAACTACAGGTGCACACCACCACACCTGGCTAACTTTTTGATTTATTGTGGACACTAGGTCTCACCAAGTTGCCCAGACTGGTTTCGAACCCCTGGTGCCCAATTTGCTCCTCTCGCGTCTGCCTTCCAAAGTGCTGGGATTACAGGCGTGAACAACCGCACCCGGCCAGAATTTGTCTCTTTGAATAGAATGGCCTGGCTGGCCTTCAATCCTGAAGGTCTGCTGAACCTAACGAGACACCCTCTGGGGTGATCCCCCTGTGAGTGCAAAGGGGAGAGGCAGCTTTGCTTTCAGAGGGAGATGAACATGCATCAGCTTAGTATTTCCTTGGTATAGAAAGCACTGAGGGAAAAGAGAAATCCAAGTTGCATTTGGAATATTGCATTGTTTTACATGGTCAGATCTTTTGGAGCCAAGACTGGCTCAGCAGCTAACGTAGAATTTTCAGTTATCAGAGGGCTCCTTAGAAGTTATTTTATAAAGCAGAGGTGTTTGCGGTGGGACTGTGTGAGGATGGGTAGAGGGTGAGCTGTTTTATCCAGCCTGCTTCCACTCATGTCCAGTGTTCCTAAAGTCTCTTTTAATCTAGAATATCGAGGAGCCTTGCCCGAGGCCTACAGAGTGTCCCTTCTGGACATGTCTAGGTGCCTGAGGGCCGCTCCATGAAAGTACTTTTTTTTTCTCCAACACTTAGAGTTAGTGTTCCAGCAACTGAGAGTTTGGTAAACAAAATATTTGGGCTGGAACATGTGGTTCTATCACGTGAACTGGTACCCAATTTGCTCCTGTGTCACACTTGGAGACACAAAGCTCTGCGTGAGTCACCCTTACCCACTAGAGATTGGCTCCTGGACTAGGATTCTCTTTCTTCTCTAAATGCTTGTTTGTTTTTTAATCCATTGCTATTTTGTTAGCATTTAGTCACTGCATTCTTTGGCCTGTCCTAAGGGTGCTGTGCTTGGCCTATTTACCCAGGCTCACCCCTGGGAAAGCCGAAACCCCTCTCCTCTGGGGAAGAGCCTAGCTGTGCCTCCAAGTCACCACAAGGCAAGCTATCACAGAGACCAAGAACAGAGAGGCTCACAGGTTAAACTAAGGTGTTTGAAACACACAGCTTGTTCAATGAAATGGAAACACACAACAAAAAGCAGGGAGAAGGCGATGGAATGGGTGAGCACCCCCAGGACATGGTGCGTCCAGGGTGGGAGAGCCATATTCGTGAGTCCTGCCTCCCCTGCCCTCGCTCCCAGCCCCCACCGCCAGTCTTTCCCGATGTTCATGTGGCTCTGGGAGCCAGAGCTGGGGATAATCATGTGCACCTGGCCATGCTTCTTGGGCAGAGGAGCCATCGAGCAGAATGGGTCTCCCCAGTAGATGCTGATTTGGCCTCTCCACGTCCTTGATCTACACCTATGGCTCCTATGGCACCTGCCTGCTTCCATATTGAGTTTCACCTATCACCTTTGTCTGTTTCTCTTATTTTCTGTAGCCGAAACGAATATCATGGGATAACACAGCAAACACACCCTCTGACCCTACCACTGCCCTTCCTGGACACCTTCCCCCAAACCAACCTCCCTGCCCACCACCGCTTCAGGCCAGCCTTCTGCTGTCCGGCATCCTCTTTGCCCCCAGTGTCCTAGCATTAATTCACATGCATCTGTACCCCTAGAGTCCCTTTTCTTCCCAGCCTGCAAGTCGGATCTCTCCTCTCTCAAGCCTGCCTTATCCTCAGTCTCTCCAGTCCACAAGTCATCATTCATTCTACCCACTTCAAAGAGTGCACATCGGCGCTGCATTTCTGGTTCATAGCTGCTACTTTAAAGAAGGACAGTGAGTTGAGAGGAAGGATATTCACAGGACAGACAGATTTTCTGAGCTCTGCCCTCTTATCTGTACCTGCCGGCCCCTCTTCATTTCCGGTGGAACGAGGCAGATGGACTTTGCAGGGCTAAGAGTTTGACACAGACAGGAAGAAACCGATTATATCAATCAGTTAAGCTAAAAGCGCTGAAATAATACATCTTCTCTTAGCTTCAAGCAATCCTTTCTTAAAATGCCACCACTAATACACTTCTGGAAGATTCTAGAAATCTGCCCAGAAACTGCTTTCTTAGTGTGGGAGGGACTGTTGATTGCTTGCCCAGCGGCCCTTCTGGGGATGCAGAATCTCCACTTTGTGGAGGGAGTGGATGCAGCGGTCTCCGGTCCGTGGGCCCATCCCACCTGGCTTTGGGCCTACGCCAGTTCCAGGCCCAGTGATTTGGGAGGTGGTGGGCTTGGCTGCAATTCCAGCAAAGGGGTAAATAAAGGTGTGGTGGGTGGTGGTGGGGAGAAGCTCTTTAGGAAGAGATTATACTCTCTGATAAGGAGACTCAAGCAGAAGGCCTCCCACCCTGCCTCCAACACACACACACAAGTACACATACAACACATATGACACACCACACACACATAGGCATGCCCAGACACATATACCTCGTTTGCACAGCTAGTAAGCACATGAGCCAGGGTCTGACCCTAGGATTCAGCACACCACACATACACATGCATGCCCACAACAATTTACCATACACAATACATGCAACACACCACACACCACACAGCATACACAACACACATGCACAGCACGCACGGCAGATGTGTACACACATCACACACGCATACATGACAACCCATACACCAAACACACAACATATAATACAACCCCTCACACACGTGCAACACACACGCGCACACACACACACACACACACCCCTTCCTTCTGCTTTGGAAGTCGTCAGGCAAGACTGATGGAAGCTGAGCTGCCATGTCGCAGCCCAGGGGAGGCAGCTCAGAGTAGCAGGGAGAAGCTTCCCAGAGTCCCAATGTGACTGACCTCAGGATGCCCCACCTTGGATGCCCTGTTCTGGGAAAAAAGAAAGTTCCATATCCTAAGTAATCTTTTCTGCATGTATTCTGCTATTTGCAGCTGAAATCAGCTTGACACATCTGAAGGAGATTACATGTTTGCAGCGCGAAGTCGCATGCGTTTATAAATCCTGAACGGCGCCTGGTGGATCATCTTTTATGGACCAGGATCTGATGGCATGTCGGTAGGCGGACAAGTGAACGCAAGAGGAGGGCAGGCAGGGGTTGATGCAGGAGAGGGAAAGATCATGTCGGGTGTGCGACGCCTCAGCAGGAAAATAAAACTGAATAATAATAATAGGAATGTGTATACAGTGCCTGGCATCAGTGTTTATATCGATCAGTGTATCTGATCTTCAACTAGCCTGGTAAGATCGGTGCTGTCACTACCATCCTCCCTTTTTGCACGAGAAAACGAAGACAGAGAGAGTTTAAGTAATTTAGCAAAAGTCACACAGTTGAGCAGTGGTGGGGTGAGGAGGAGAGAGGCTGGCTGCAATGTTTAAGGTGATAGCAAAAAATGTAGCCAACCAGATAAGTAATATCTTAATACAATATTTTAAAAATCAAAATTAACACAAAAATGCATGAATAGATCATTAAAATTTTAAATAAAAGCAGAATTCAACATCCTACCCTTGCACAACCCTGCCTTTTTTTGACCTCTTCCACTCTTAGCTCTGAATAAAATGCTATTTACAGGCCAGGCACAGTGGCTCACGCCTGTCATCCCAGCACTTTGGGAGACTGAGGCAGAAGGATTGCTTGAGCCCAGGAGTTCGAGACCATCCTGGGCAACAGCGTGAGACCTTGTCTCTAAAATAAATAAATAAAATGTTATTTACAAGAACAGGCAGCCAGCCTGAGAGCTATAGCTTGCTGATATGATTATTTAAGAAATATGACGTTAAAATATTTTCTATCTTGATGGTAGAGTTTTTGGTGCCCCTTGAGTTTTGTGCCAAGTAGAGTGCCTCACCCACCTCCCCTGGACCCAGCCCTGAGTGGAGGAGCCAGAATTTGAAGGCAGATGGTCTGGTCCAGTGTCCAATAGACCCTAAGCCATCCATTAGGGGTTCCCTTGTCCCTGGAGACCCCGGAAGGTGAGTCAAGCCCTCCTTCATCTGCCAGTGGTGGCTGGTGTGAGAATACCTTTCTATGCAGCAGGCACTGTCTCATTTTCAACATGTGGAGACGGTTAGCACAGCACTAAGCAACTCACCTCAGTTTGCACAGCTAGTAAGTGCGTGAGCCAGGGTCTGACCCTAGGACTTGGCTTCCAAAGCTAAGCTCTTTTCAGGTCCCCTGTTAGAGGTTTTACACTATAAGCGGAACATTTCTAGTGTCATCAGCTGACAAATGTAGGCCTGGCATAAGACGTTAGCCTGAAAAGAAACCAAAGGTACACGGGAGTAAACAGAGACATGGGCTGGATGGGGTAGGCATTGAGGGGGAGGAACTGGCAGAGGAATGGGGGTGGGGCGGTGAAGGGATGGAAGGAGAAGCCCCTCGGGATGCCCTAGTTAGAGCACTCCAGAATTGACTGTGTGGTTTTTCCATTCACACTCCATGACAGCCCTGGGAGACACAGGACAGACTCACAGGGAGAGCCATGAGGCTGGACACACAGCAACTTGGTCAAGGATTGGCCAGGAGGTGAGCTGGTCTCTCCGGTCGCGTCTGCTGTGCTTCCTGTCATGATGACCACATTTGGGAAGAAACCTGGAGTTGGAAGGCACCCCTCCCGAATCCCCTCCCCACCTGTCACTCTCAGCACCTTCTGCGAAGCGTGGCTCATGGCTCTTGGCTTCCCAGATGTCTCCCAGAAATTCCAGCTAAGGATCGCCATCTTGCCCCGCTCCACTCCCTGCCCGGGCTTCTGTCTGACTTTCTGTTTCAGCCATTTGGGTGCATATCTGACCTCTCCACGAATGCTGAAGTTCTTTGAGGGCTGAGAAGAGCATCAGGTAAGGTGAATGGCAAGCAACTGCTATCTTCTAGAAATTGAGGTAGGCTGGCTCACACTGCCTCATCCACACCTGACCCAGGGCTTTTTTGGTATCAGACTGAAAAGTGAAACTGTCTATCCACACAGCTCACTGACTACATTAACGTGACTTTACAGTTTACTGTCTTCCTTAACATGAGTTTACTTTCCAGGAAACTCTGACCCAGAAAGCTGCAGATAACTTTGTCTTCCTGAATCTTTGTAAAAGGTCCAACAGCTTTTCTTTCCCCTCTCTTCCTCCCTCCCTCCCCTCATTTCTTTATTTATTTCTTTTGAGTTGGGGTCTCAATCTGTCTCCCAGGCTGGAGTGCAGTGTTATGATCACAGCTCATTGCAACCTCGACCCCCTGGATTCAGGTGATCCTTCCACCTCAGTTTCCCAAGCAGCTGAGACTACAGCAGCGTTCCACCACGTCTGGCTAATTTTTTATTTTTGTAGAGACGAGCTCTCAGTATGTTGCCTAGGCTGGTCTCAAACTCCTGGGCTCAAGCTATTCTCTCGCCTCAGCCTTCCAAAGTGCTAAGACTATAGGCGTGAGCCACCGTGCCGATCTCCAACAGCTTTTCAATACAAAACATCAAAGATATAACTCCCAACACCCTTTCAACTCTGCCTCAAAATCGTTTCCTTGTTGTGTCCAAAAATCCCAATCTATTTCATCATTGTCCTCACTCAGGCCCTTTCAATGGAAAATCCCACCTTGACTCAGATGTCAAAATCTCAGTAAAGATCCTGACTTTGTCCTCCTCCGACTGTCCTCCCTTACAAGAAGAATAAACAGCTTTGTCGGCTTATCAACAGATTGTTTCGGTGATCATACAGAAAGAAAACAGAAAAAGAGAGGTAAAAGGAAGAAGGACAATGGGGACATTTCATGAGGGACAGGTGAGCATGTCATGTCCCAGTAGTGACGTACCAAAGCATGGTGTCCATATGGTGCACAGGATGGACAGCAGGAGAATTCGTGGTCGGCTACCTGGGTTTCCAAGGTTACGCTTGCTGCCCTCATAGCAAAGCTGCACACTTAGTTTCCTGTCCTCGGTTAGAAGAAAACGTTGTATTTGCTGAAGAACTGTCTTTGGTGGGCAGCGTTCACTTCTTCAGTATTGCACACCCCATCTCCCCATCTTCCCAATGGCTTCTGGGCGGGGGGAGCCTACTGTGCCTTCTCCAAGTGGAGCCGAGGAGCCCTCAGCTAGGGGACCCCATTGCTGCTCCCCGGGTCCCCGATGGCCTCTCAGCAATGACGACCTTCCACTGGGTCACTGATGGTAGAGCCAAGATCTCTCCCCCTTAGCTTGGATGCTGTCTTCTGCCTGTATCTCACAGGGTCTTCCCTCTGTGTGTTTCCTCTTCTGTAAAGACATCGGTCAGATTGGACCAGGGCACACTCAGATGACCTCATGTTTTCTTAATCATCTCTTTCAAGGCCCTGTCTTCCAATACAGCTACTTTTTTTTTTTTTGAGTTGGAGTCTCTCTCTGTTACCCAGGCTGGAGTGCAGTGGTACGCTCACAGTCACCGCAGCCTCGACCTGCTGGGCTCAGGCAATCCTTCCACCTCAGCCTTCCAAGTAGATGGAACTACAGGCATGCGCCATCATGCCAGGCTAATTTTTTTTTTTTTTAATTGTAGAGATGAGGTCTCGCTGAGTTGCCCAGGCTGGTCTCGAACCCGTGGGCTCAGGCAATCCTCTCACCTCGATCTCCCAAGGTACTGGGATTATAGACATAAGCCACTTCATCCGGCCTTCAATACAGCGACATTCTGAGGTTTTGGGGCCAGGACTTTAACATATGAATTTGGAGGACATCGTGCAGCCCACATACTCCATCCTATTCCCTGCAAGTTTGGTTTTTATCAACCTCCTTTTCTCAACTCAGTTTGTAGGACTTATCCTCAATCTCCACTCACATGAAGGTAAGAGGAATGGTAGTTTGAAAATATTCAACGAAAGGATTCT
>CAUYQG010032143.1:0-22796 GCA_963574415.1 Tarsius wallacei | reverse complement strand
CGTGCCTAATACACAGGTGTAAACCTAACTCTGAATTGGACTCCACATCTTTAATATAAAGAAAAATAGGGCTGGGACAAGGAGCATTCCTGTGGATGGTCACTGGGGGTGGGGGGTGGGGGTAGTGGATGCCATGGCACTTAGCTGTTCAGGATGGCAGCAGCCAGGTAGTAGTATGTAGGCAGGGAGAGGATAACCCAAGGTCTGTAAAGCAAAGTTTCAAGACCCAAACATTAAGTTTCAAACGTTCTTGGATTCAGACAACAGAAAGGCATTTAGCTGGGGGGTGTGTTTTCCATGGGAAAATTGTGGAGGACTGGAGTCATAATAATGGTTTGTTGCTTTTATTTCAATATCCAAACAGTTTGTCATGTAAGTTAGCTAAAAATTCATCCTTGGAGCAAGATATTAATTATAAAATCCTATGTCTGTTACTGGAGGGAGGTTATAATTTTACTAGTTTTACTCATTGGTGACTTTAAATAGTGAAGCTAATTAAACTTGTTTCAGAGTAAGAGAGTTGGCAGAGCCGATCACCCAACAAAATATTATTTGCTAAAGTATATCACCAATTGGTAGTTAAAACAGAAGTATAAGCTAACACTCAACTGTCTACAATGGCCAAGGTAACCCCATTTTGACATTTCACCCTTTCAAGTACATAGGATAAGTTAATTTTGGATGCATGTTTATGTTCTCAACAAAAAAGTATTCATTTTCTAGACTGTAAAATAAATTACCATAAAGTTAATGACTTAAAAAATACACATTTATTATCTCATATATTTCTGTGGGTCAGAAATCCAGGCACAGCTTATCGAAGTCTTCTGCAAGGCTGTAATTGAGGTGTCACTCAGGAATGGATTTTCAACTGGAGGCTTGACTGAGGAAGACTCTGCTTCCAAACTCTCCCATATTGTTGGCAGAGTTCATTTCCCTTTGGCTGTAAGAATCATGATAACTTGCTTCTTGAACAAGAGTCTAAAGTGAGTCTGCCTAATAGCAAAATATTATATAGCATAACCCAATGTTGGGGTGATATTCTGTCACGTTTGCCATATTTTGTTTCTTAGAAGAAAGTCACCACCAGTCTCACCTACATTTTAGGGGAGGAGATTATATAAGGGCATGTAAACTAGAAGGCAGGTATCATGAAGGTCACTCAAAAGCCTGTTCCCTACAGAAGAAATATGAGGGTGCAAACTGTGCTCCACTATAATTTTTTCTTCTTTCCCCTTTCTCTTCTTTCCTTCTTCTTCCCCTCTTCTTCTCCTCTTTCCCTCTGTTCCTTTTTCTCCTTCCTCTTTATCCTCCTCATCCTCTTTCTCTTCTTCTTCTCCTTTTTCCTTCTCTTTCATCTTCTTCTTTTACCAAAACTTATCATTGTGTTTGAAATGTGCAGACGCTTTGTAATAAACATATGAAAAGGCAACATCTGTATTAGTGATAGCACTCAACCTCAATTACATGTAAATATCCTAAGGACAAACAACTGGCTCTTCTGCTTTATGAGAACATTAGATACTAATGAATTATGTGATAATTTGTCAAATGCTTTTACTCTTGGATATGCAATTATGTGAAAAATTCCCTGCTGAATATCTGTCCTTGAACTCTAACTTTAACCAGGTCAAAAGTTCAAGTGAAGATTGATTGATCCTGGCAGCTAGTGTAGGAGCTGTTTGTTATCTACATGTGGATATTTCTTCTCATTTCATGGCACAATTCTAGTGTCAGGAATTTAACAAACAATATTTTAAAATACTTTAAACTATATTTTAAAAGGAAAAATATTTGCTTGAAATTTAACAAATAGAGAAGGAAACATAGTAAAATAAAAGTTCAAGCATGATCACTAACATCAAATGGAGGAATAAACATTTCCTTAGTTGCCATTCACTCTTAAACGTTCATAAATTGATGATCCAGATGCTGTTTTTTTTTTTTTTCCTCTTATCCTTTTGGCCTATGGATATTTCAGTTGTCATCACTGCCTCCACTTTCACGTGGCCAGGGACAGGCAAGTAAATTCAATTTTTTTTTTTTTGAGTTGGAGTCTCAGTCTGTTGCCCAGGCTGAAGTGCAGTGGCATGCTCCCAGCCACCACAGTCTTGACCTGTTGCGCTCAGGCCATCCTTCTGACTCAGCCTTCCGAGTAGCTGGAACTACGGGCACACACTACCATTTTTTGAGTAAATTCAAATTTTTAAACCACTTTTAATCACTTTGGTATGAAAGAAAAATGCCAGGGATTCCTGTAGTTAAGTTTTGGTGTTTTTCTTCTGATGAGTTTTTCTTAGAGTTTGTTCTTTTTCAGACAAATGGTTTTATGTGGCAGTGATGTAGGGTGGGGTTACTTGAATTATTTTTTGATTCAGTGTTGAAGATTCTGATTGTCTCCTGTCTTTACATTGTTTATCCAATTCAACACTGACAAAAGACTTTAAAACTACATTAGGGTTGAACATTAGCTTCATGTATGACTTCAAGATAGAAAAATTGTTCCTTTACTGATAAGATGATATAAAATGAATGAAGTTTATAGTTTATGGCAAGGTGAAACTATAAAGAACATTGACAGAAATTTTTATGTGAAATGATGGTGTCTGTCCTCCAAACCAAATGTAGACTTTTTTTTTTTAATTGGAGAAAGAACAAACTTGATTGGAGAGTGGATGACACAATGTACTTCAATGAAAAGAAATCCAAGAAATAAATCATTTTAAGAAAATAAAGAATATTGTTATATTTATTCTAACACATGGAAAAATATCTGCTAAGAAAGTTCTGCTCAGTTCATGAGATTATTCCAGACAAGATTGGGTATGTTCAGGGTGGCGTGGCCATAGATGTGAGAGTATTCCGATTGAAAGGCAAGAACATTTTTTTTCTTCCCATATCCTTTATAAACATCAATAACCTCATTTAAAATATTAATAAATTAAACAATTAAAATGTAGTATAAGATCCTCAACTTTTAGTAGCTTACTAGATCAATAGTAAATATAGAAAAGGAGGAATAGAGCGAAAAGTTGGCATACAATGAATCTATCAATTTGTTAGAAATGAGGTAGGTCTGTTTTCTATCTACTTTTTACAGCTCTTTGAACTTCTGAAGGGTAGATATTATAAAGTTAACCCAGTTCCTAAAAGGATACACTTTCCAGTGAAACTATAAGTTTATATGGTAATATTTTGTCATTCAATAGATATTTTTGATTACCAACTATAGTACAAAGTTCTGAAAATAATTATGTATATTTTGAATATTTTCATAAATGAAATAAAAACTTTCATCCTTCCCTAATGTGAGGTTCTAAATGCCTTGTATATTTTTAAGTGGGATTTTATAATTTAGTCTTCATTTCAAGTCTTTTCCCCTTTAATTGCCAAGTAAGCCCATGGAATATTCTTCCAATTTAGAAAACAATACACCAGAGAAAAAATAATATTTTTATGAACAGAAATATATAATCTACTTTTCAGGTACTCATCCATTCTGTTAAAAGTATTTACAAGGACAGAATTGGTAGACTGGAGTACGAGAAAAGAGCTGACAAATTATCTCCTTGCCCATGTAGTTTTATTTATTTCCAGTAGTCATTTTTTTGGTTAAACAGCAGTGACTATTCAAGTGTTGAAGGCAGAAAAAGATTTTTCAGGTAGTTAAGCAACTGAATGAAAAGGCAAAAATAAAGAATTCTATTGTAAACTACAGGTCGAGGGCACAAAATTGTTGAATGGGAAAATCTCAGCAAAATAGTATTTTTAAAAATTGTTGTAAAGAATCAGCTCTTAATTCCAGCTACTATAGTGTACAGTTTTAAGAAATTGTCCAAGAAGTGAGGACCTTTGAGTAATATAAAGTCTGAACTTTGAATTATTTCTGAGAGGGAATGAGAACTTTACAATTATAAAATCAGAAATGAGTTAAATCTTTTTTTGGTCCTTCAGGGGTATGAAATAGTGAATGATGTGGAGTATCATGTGATTCAGACACCAGTGACAAGGGATTGACTGATACTGTATATCAGACAATGTATAGTGTATATACTTAAATTTATACTCCTCAAACTGTATATATTCATCATCATGTCATGGAAATTTTATTCTCTTTAATATTTTTTGTGATTTTTATAAAGTTTTGAGTTTAAAAATCAATTTATGTTTTAAGAAGAAATTCAGATTAGATGGACCCAATTACCAGTTTGGTTAATGTCCTGCTGATTGTAAGAATAACTGATTGGAGTTTGTTTCTTTTAAATAAATATTTAACAATAATTTATTGGCTATTTCAAAATAACTAGAGGTGAAAATTTGAAATGTTCTCAACACAATGAAATGATAAATGTTTGAGACAGGCGATGGATATCCTAAATATCCTGACTTAATAATTGCATTATTAATTAATAAATGCAAAGGATATATGATAATAAGTGTCAAAGAGCTATAACAATTTTATCTAATAACAGATTCCCAAATACATGAAGAAAAATTTACAGAATTTAAAAGAGTAGCAAGCATTTCAAATATAATAGTTGGAAACGTCATCATTTCAATATTAAATATGATGTTAGCTGTGGATTTGTCATATACAGCTTTTATTATGTTGAAACAATTTGTTTCTATAACTAATTTATTAAGCTTTATTTTTTAAAAATTATAAAGATGTGGGGAACAATTCAGGGTTAGATATACAAACGTTGATTATGCAGGTACCCTTGTTGATAGAGCTTGTCTCTATGCGGGTGAACCACTCTCAAAAAACTTTTTGTAAATGAATGGTTCAGGTAACAACTACTTAAAAATTTTAAGTGTTCTAGTGTCCTTATCTGAAAAATGGGATGATTCATGTTGACTCATCTTTTTAAGTTCTTATGAAGATTAATGAGTAAAGATTAGTATAAAGCACTTGGTACAATACTAAGTGCTGTACAAATGTTTGCTCAATAGGAACAGCAGCAACGTGACCCTACTTTAAATAAAGTGAGTTCTCCAGTTTTTTGTGTAATTTATTGTCAAGTCCAAAAAGTATCTGAATTTACTTGTGCTCAATGCAGCTGACATTTAACTCATTACTATGTAAAGTATTTGAAAGAACTATGAGAACTAAACAAACTGAACAAGAAACACAGTTCTTTTATACTATCTCTTGTCCACTACTCTTACTTTTAATAAACAAATATTAGTATTTCTTCTATGTTTTCAGAAGTACTAAGGATAGAGAAACATAAATCTTTGGACTCTAAATTCCTTTGGCATTTCCACCTCAATCTCACTTTCATTCTAACCTTAGATGAAACAAGAAGCTTACTTTTAAAGGAAATTATAAAGTCTGAAATGTACTTTGCATTTCTAAGGAGTCTTTATCATTGCTGATAAAGGAGTGTACATTATTTAGAATTTAGAAAGGAGATATTTTAAGTAGGAAAAACAGTAGGGCAGAGAGGCAGAGTGATTTAAGAGAGGTCTTGAGGTACTTCAGTATCTGAATTAAACTTCCCCCTAGAATTTACAATCCCTTAATCCAAGTATCTGCCTACAACCTTCTCTTACATTTTCTTTTTGGAAACTTGTGTGCCTTCTATAAATTCAACTTGTTCTAGGACCAGAGTCACTTTTTCATCCAGAATAGACAGGGTAAATGGTCAAGAGTGTAAGATATTAAGCTTTGGAGGAAAGGTTCACATTTTGTCTGTCTTTTTGTTCAATATTTTTTTAAAATTTTCTGTATTCAATATGTTTTTACAGTTAGCAAACTTGTCTTCAGTTGGCATCATTGCCTTCCCTTCTGTATTCTTCTTCATATTGTGTGATTATTATTGCTATTATAATCCTTTTTTCTTCCATTTTTCCTCCCCTTTTTATGGATTTTATGGTGGTGACATATTTCACAATTCATAGTATTAGATATCACAGTGAGTTAGTACTACTACATATGTTTGTAGCTGAAAATGAGCTTCTCATTTTTTGCAAAAGTTTGGGTACAGTTCTCCAGCTTTCCTTCCTTTCTATTCTTACCTGAATCTGCCATTGTCTTGTATGAAATATGGCTCATTTTGCTGAATATACACAATAAAGAGACACAATGATTATTTTGGTAATGTGGTTTCATGAGTGGTCCTTTTGTAGTTAATATAATGTTCTCTTATGAAAAAAATGCGCACATTAAAAGGAAAGAGAGTAGAGATGTAATTATTATCCAGCTACCAGATATTTACAGCCACTGTTATAATTATTTTTAATAAAATTAGAGTAGCAGCAGTACCACTAGTAGTATCATCTATTGAGCTCACACCATAAGTCATATCCTGTGTTAGCAGCTTCCCATACTGTATTTCATTTTTAAAAGCCTTACAAATGCACATCGATTTAAGTGTTTTGCAATGCTATTCAAGTTAAACTCACTTTTAATTTTAAAAAAACATGAGATTCATATTAAAATATTATTTTTAGTCAACATTCTTGGTATTCATCTTGGCATGATTTTGATTAGTTTAAATAAACACACTGGCATTTTGCTGTAGCCTTCCTGTCTTCCTCGAGGGCATCAAAACCCAAATGGTCTCATAATGAAGTCTTTGATATTTTTGTGAGTATTTGGACAAAGATAGGAGAAGTTTCTATAGAGCAAATCTTGTTATGATTTTATGTATGAACCAATGAAGAGAAACAGGTAAGCTTTTCAATGTTATTTTCATCTTAAAAAATAAGATGGAAAGGCTTCCTCTACTTTGCTGGTAAAATAATCAAAGGGTAAAAATGTACATGAGAATACCAGGGATTGTTTAAAAGTGAAGTGGAGAAAGGCAGGAAAAGTATTTTATAACATTGCTCAACTGTCACCTTGTCAGTTAAATTGACCTTTTTTCCAAGCCTGTTCATGGTTCACTTTGAATAAATACAATAGCTAAAGGGAAAGAAAAAAGTCCAGCTTCCTGATTTGTCAGCTTGAAAAATGATGATGGAAATCAAAATGGATGGGGGAGTGCATTTTAAGTATGTTTGGGAGAGTGATTGTCTGCATTTTTTTTCAGGTTTGTTTACCGTTAGGTAATGTTATGCATTTGTGATATTTTAAAGTATTTTTTGTTTTGTTCTTAAACCTTTAGCAATGGCTATAATTTTAGCAATACTAAAGCACACCAAATGCTTTCTAATTGATTACTAGCCTAGTGAGGTTTAGAAATGATTACAGTGCTTAAAAAGTAAGGAAATGGTAGGTAGGAGGAAGCTACTTATTTGATAAAAACAATCTTTCTTTCCTAAAGAAGAGTTTCTTTGGAGTCTCAGTAATCTGGATAAAACCATATTAAAATATTAATTTTTGAAAACTGATTTCAAAATATACAGAAAACTCTAACACTAGACCTAATGAGTAGAGAGAATAACCCAACTTGTATAACCCACATCCATTGAAACATGAAGATATATTATTTGTTAAGTGTTCTCCATGGATTCATATACCTGATTGGTATATTTAAAATTGAATTCCTTATCTGTGTAAGTTACCTATTATTGCATAACAAATTCACCCCAAACTTGGTGACTTAAAACAGTAAATATTTGTTGTCTCATACTTTGAGTCAGGAGTTTACGAAAAGCTTAGCTGGACAAGTCTAGTTGTGGTCTTTCATGAGGTTATGGTCAAGATATTAACCAGGACTACACTCATCTGAAGGCTTAATTGGGAACCTGGAGGATTCACTTCCAAGCTCACTCACATGGAGTCCCCGAGTTCGTTACTGTCTTTTAGTTGAATATCTCAGTTGCTCACCACATTGGTTTCTCAATAGGTGTCTTCGTAAATTATCATCTGGCTTCTTCCAGAGTGAGTGATCCAAAAAAGTGAGGGAGGACAGTTGGAAGAGAGGAAGCAGTGCTTTTTGTGGACTAGTCTCAGAAGTTGCTTAGCATTTTGTTTTACTTGCTAGAATCACATTCCTATCTCTAGTTCATACTCAAGAAGAGGGAAATTACCCTTGGCTTCTTGAGGAGTATCAAATAATTTGTGGACATATTTTTAAATCACCACATTATTGCTCACTTATTCCTTTCAGTTATTTGTCATAGTCACTAAGAAAACTACTTGAATAAATGATTTTATTTCTATCTGGCTTCTATAGCAGCTGTGGTAGTAGGTACTCATAGAATTTTTTCTACACTCTCATTAATATCTAAATGTTGTTCTACACTTTATTAAAAGTGCTTTCAAATAGAATTTTCATGCTCTTTCCTGGATTTTCATGGCCAAATTTAAAGCAGTCAGCTGTATCAATTTTGCAGGAAATGTTTTATCTACTGTGTTTGGCTCCTAATATGGTTGCTGAATATGACATCTCATCAGTTATACCAGTAGCTTTGTGTTTCACTAGTATCTTTTATGATACCATATGGATTAGATTTTGGTATAAAACAGGAGGCTATTTTATTATAGATGACACAAAGACATTAGTAGAGCGCTGAACTTGTAGTAATTATTACTGTAAATAAATGTTTAATAAAGTTAATAGTAATTATCAGTTTATGATAACATAAAAATATACTATGAATAATTGACTTATACAACTCAGAAAAGTTATAAAATAATATAGATATTGTGTAGAAGGGAACGTGGGGAACATGTAGTTTAACCTCTTTAATTTTCAGATGAGGAAACTGAGTAACTTATCATTGGGGATAAAAAGTTCTATAGGTTATAGCAGAATATTTCATGCATATAAGGTGATAAAGCATTTTTAACTAGCTGTTGATAATACCTAACTTCATATTGTCCTCAAGACATGGAATAAAAACATTAAAACTGCTATTATTACTTTCAATGTGATTGAGAGATATAATTTTTATTATCATTATTGCACAAATTATCAATTATATTATCCTTGAAAGATGACAATACTATGATTGTTTTACATTTAAGAGTTTGCCTGCTGTTTAAAGTATTTTCATACATACTATCTGATCTTCTTTTCCTAACGATTTGAGTGATAGGGGAAAGTATAAAGTGTAACATGTTTTTTAGATTAGAAAAAAAGAGACTCAGTTAAGTATCCTAAGCATTTGTTCTTTCCACTAGTCCACACTGCCCTCTTTGTCCATAATTTGTATATTTCTTCTTTTTTATTTATTCAAATTTTATAAATAGAGACAAGGTCTCAACTTTGCTGCCCAGGCTGGTCGTGAACTTTTGGGCTCAAACAATCATCCTGCCTTGGCCTTTTTTTTTTTTTGAGTTGGAGTCTCACTCTGTCGCCCAGAATGGAGTGCAGTGGCCGCTCCCTGCCACCACAGCCTTGACCTGCTGGGCTCCAGCGATCCTTCCGCCTCAGCCTTCCAGTAGCTGGAACTACAGGCATGCGCTACCACGCCTGGCTAATTTTTGATTTATTGTAGAGATGAGGTCTCGCCAAGTTGCCCAGGCAGGTCTCAAACCCGTGGGCTCAGGCAATCCACTCACCTCAGCCTCCCAAAGGCGCGGGATTACAGGCTGAGCCACCGAGCCTGGCTTGCTGTCTTGGCCTTCTAAAGTGCTGGGATTACAGGTGAAAGTCACTGCACTCAGCTGTATAATTTATATACAGTGTATTTATTAATTTACGCCTTATCTTGCTCCCAAAAGGATTTAAGATGGTTTAAAAAATTTTTACAACATGAAAGAGTTGAACCAAAAAGTAAGGAAGATCAATCAAGGCAAAATAAAAATAAATGTAGAAAAACAAATTCAAGCCAGGAGTGATATCAATACACATGATTAGTGCCATAATGTTAGTATACTTGCTAAAGGTAGGCCAAATATTTACCTCCGAGCTTCCTATCATTTAATGCAAAGAAAGGCACATGATTAACAATAAATAGAAGACTAAAAATGAGCCTGTTACATAGAAGAAATGCAATTATACCTCGTAATTGTAAAATAAAGTTTCCTAATAAATTGTTATAAAGAGCATGTTGTATAATATGGTGAACAATGTCCTCAACAATAGCTTTATAGTAAATACAGTAAAACATTTCATAAGATTATTTCATATGGGATTCTTCAAGATAAGACAATGTCATCAACTAAAAACAATTATATGAGCCCTAAATAATATAATTGAAGTACATCTCTGTTTGCTGGTCTAGCTTAATCCAAGATGCATTTTTGGTGAACAGAGGACTACGTGGTTGGCATAACTTTTAGACAGTCTTCTGTAAACACTATTTCTCTCAGTAATTTTAAAGACAAATATTGATTTGGAATAGGTCTGAAGTATATATTTTAACATGAAGTGTGATGATGGCTATGTACAGACACATATGCTTTAGCCATCAATGGGACATGAAAAGTACTACTTATCAAGTAAAGGAGCGTAATCAGAAAGCGTGTTTGAAAAAGAGATCCTTTTTCTTTTGTAGAGATGGGTTGAAGTTTGGCAAGGTCAATATGTTTTTCTTTGGACTTTGCTTTGGCACACATAAACAGATAAATGAGGTCCAAAAATTCTACACCACATGGAAGAAGGAAAGCTCTGTAAATCACTCTTAATATATTGAACATCAAGCAATGTAACTCTCCAGTTAGCCATTTAGTATAAGTTGGTTGCTTAACATAACACAAGGGATGAAAATAAGTTGACTTTATAAGATAATTTTGTTAGCTATATGTTAACTGTTAGGGAACATTTACCAAAAATGATAACTAATTTTGGACTATTGAAGCCACTCTTTCTGGCAATCATTAGTTGGCAGTGGTTCTTATTTATTAAGCCCACAGGTAATAGGCCTCCTGTTTTCTCTCTTCCTTCTTTTCTTATACGGATCATTCCATCAGCAACACTGCCAATAATTTAAACTTTTAAAATCCACTTGTCCTTAGATTGTACCATCTTTTAAAGCACAACCTTGGTCCAACCAACTATTTACATTTTTGGAGACTATAGAAGTATGCTGAATGTTGTTTTAAAAAAAAGGGCATAGCTATGTGAACTGTTCCTAATTTTAGAATCTGATCTTGTAATTAAGTTGGATTAGGGTAGAGTACACAAGGTATTCAGAGCATTAGGAAGTCTCTTTTTCTTGATCTGTGAACTATGATGTTTGTAGGTTTAACTATTTATTATGTATTTATGCTAACTTACTTTTCTGGATAAGCAGTGTATTATACTCAGGGTTCTCCAGAGAGCAGGACTAATAACTTATGTGTGTGTGTATCTGTGTGTATCTATGTATCTCTATCTTTATCTATCATCTATCTATCTATCTATGAATGAATATATTCATTTTAAGAATTTTTTTTTGAGTTGGAGTCTCACTCTGTCCCCCAGACTGGAGTGCAGTGGCACGCTCCCAGCCACCGCAGTCTCGACCTGCTGGGCTCCGGCGATCCTTCCGCCTCAGCCTTCCAAGCAGCTGGAACTACAGGCTTGCGGTACCACGCCCGGCTAATTTTTTTTTTTTTGATTTATTGTAGAGGTGAGGTCTTGCCAAGTTGGCCAGGTGGGTTTCGAACCCACAGGCTCAGACAATCCACTGACCTTGGCCTCCCAAAGCGCAGGATTACAGGCTGAGCCACCGAGCTTGTCCTGTTTTAAGAAATTTGATCATACCATTGTGGAGGCTTGGTGAGTCCAAAATCTGATGGGGAGGCCAGCAGACTGGAGACTCAGAAAAGAGCTGATGTTTCAGATGAATTCTGAAAGCAGTCCGCTGGAGAATTCCTTCTTGTTGGGGGTGGAGAGAGGGCAGTCTTTTGTTCAACTCAGGCTTCTTTTTTATTTATTTAACATATTTTTTATTTTAAAATTGTGGGATACAGTTAAGGGATAGGTATACAGATATGCATTGTGCAGGTACCCTTGTTGATGAGGTGTGGCCCCCCCATCCCCAGACAGATATCGACTACTGTTCATCCCACCTCCCTTCCCCTCTCTGCCCCCCCCATAGTTTCCTGCCACCGTCAATCCTTTTCTTATAGTATTACAATAGTTGTTCAAGGTCCACTTATGAGTGAGAACATGTGATACTCAGATCTTTGTTTCTGTGAGAGATCACTCAGTATTATAAGCTCCAATTCCATCCAGGTTGCTGCGAAATTCATGATTTTGTTCTTTTTTATGGCTGCATAATATTCCATTGTGTATATGTACCACATTTTTTAAATCCAGTCCTCTTTTGATGGACAACATGGTTGGTTCCAAGATCTTGCTATTGTGAACAATTCCGCGATAAACATACGTGTGCAGGTATCTTTTTCATAGAGTGATTTGAGTTCTTCAGGGTATACTCCCAGTAGGGGGATTGCGGGGTCATATGGGAGGTCGATTTTTAGAGCTTTTAGGAATTGCCACACTGATTTCCACAGAGGCTGCACTAGTTTACCCTCCCACCAACAGTGTAGAAGTGTTCCCTTTTCGCCACACCCTCTCCAGCATCTGTTATTTTTTGAGTTATTCAGAATTCTTAATAATGAGATTTGGTTTGGCCCAGGGTTTCTCAATCTCAACACTATTGACACCTTGTACTGGATAATTCTTTGTTGTAGGGAGCTGTGCTGCACATGATAGGGTGCTTATAACCCCTGCCACTCTGATACCAGTAGCATACCAGTAGCATACCACCCTCCTTCCTCAAGTTGTTGTGACCACAGTATCCTCTAGGGGGCGCCTTCCATTGGGACCTGCTAGCTCTTTGACAGAAACCCCAAATCCTGTGCTCCAAGGGAGCTTTCCTCTGCTGCCCAGTGGAGCTGAAAGGTCAGGCCCGCCTTCTGGATTCCTGCCTTTCTCCTCCCTTCTTCCTGGATCACTCCTTAGGTTTTCCCGAGGAGCCAGACCAGCATAAACTCCACACCACTGGCAGCGCAAGGACCTTCTGGAGATTTGGAAGCGTTTGTTCCTTCTGCAGTGGGCATGTTTCCGTAACTAATCGATTCCCTGTAGAATTTGCAGGATCTGGACAGTTTCCTCTTAATATCTTCCTTTCCCTTGCCGCCATTCACCCAACTGGAATATCTGCTGCTTCCTCCTCTTTTCTCACCTCTCTAGTGTAGACACCAACTAGGGAAGAGACGGCTGTGCAAGGGAAGAAGAGGATTAAAGACCAGGAATAATCTATCTGTGCAGTCGACAGCCAGCCCCAGGCACCTGATGCATTGGGTGAGCCGGCAACATTTCCACACAGGGATGACCGAAGGAGCGTGTCTCAGATACCCTGGATTGAGACTCTAATGCAGGATGAAGGCGCATCTATGAATGCTCCTTTCTTTTCATTTATTCTTTTAGCAAACCTCTTTTGAGCATTCACCATATGCCAGAAGACAGGACTAAATGATAGGAGAAGCAGCTCACTACCCAGGGGTGCCTTCCTCAAGAAACAAGATAAACAAAAACCTGCGTTAGGACATAGATGCATTGTAGGTGGGCACGATGTCCTGAAGGGTGTTTTCAAACTGAATTCTCAAACCCTTTTCGAAAAAAAAAAAAAAAGGCTTTAAGAATAACTTTTATGAAGAGGTCATGTTTACTGCTTAAAATGCAGTACAACTATCTTAACTATCAATTACTACATGATGTTGGTATATTGAGATTTACAAACAGTTTTTTAAAGAATGCTACAGGGCTAAGTTTTAAATCATGTGTAGAGGAGAGAGAGAGCTAGTCCCAAAAGACCACCCATCTCTAGCCCACTCCAGCCTGCTGTTGGCAATGTAAACCTGGGACAGGAAGAGGAAGATTCCTGAGCAAATCCTAGCTTATCTAGGTGGAGGTTTTCTAGTTAAAGCAGAGAAAATGTAGGGCACTGAATACCACACCTGATGACAAGGAAATTGCATGCTTCAGGATCCTCCAGGTTTAAATGCAGTAAAGAATGGTATGAGGCAAGGTGGGAGGGATTCGTGGGGGATGGTCTTCCAACTCTCTCTGTGATTGCAGGCTGAACTGTGAGTGTAGGTTGCTGGTGTAGGTTCCAGTGCAAACGGGAGCAGTGGCTCATAGTATCACTGAATTCATGGAGAGCAGCTTCTCTCTGATCCTCCTAAAATAGTAAAGGTCAGGTCAGCAATTCAAAAATGACCCACTTGTGAGAGATTTATAATTTGGTTGTAAAAGTTTATTCTAGAATAGAGTTTGGCACATGACATACAAGATGGAAAAGATTTTTTTTAAAAAAAGCATTGAGGGAGTGGGCAGGGTACACATTAGAGCACAATAATTTTCTAGTGTGTCAGAGAGTACGTTTTATTCCTGACTATAAATATGTGCTAACACTGTAGTAAATAGTTTCTGGATTTTGATGGCATTAAAATGCAGAACTGTCATCTTTTAAGGAAATGCAGTGATCCTCGGCTCACTCAGATCATTGCTGTGGGATTATAAACCCTTCACATCTGGTTTTGAAGGGCAAAGGATCTTCCTTCCAGGGAAGCAAAGTCTTTTAGGCTTGAAGGAAGCACGGGCAAGGAGATTTCTCACTGTTCAGAAGTCTACCCTGGCTCTCTTTACAGAGTGCCTCGTTGAAAGCACTCTAGCCATGACCATTGGCTCTTTCCTTAAGCAGCTACAAAAATGCTGGTTAGTTGAATCCAAACGTTAATCCATATGTGTTTGCGCGATTGAAGCTCGTTAAGCTTTTTACTGAGAGGGTCAGGGTCAGGAATGCTCATTTGAATTGAAGTCCTGCAGCCCTGGAGGTGCCCCCTCAGTTTCTTTGGTGTCAGTAGAGGCAGAGGAAGTGAAATTACACGGAGTTGCATTCGCATCCCAACTTTTTCTCTTCATTGCTACGGGACAAGTTCCTCAGTTCTACCTCTAACTTCTCTTCTCTAAAATGGGGGTTAATATAACTACTTTCCAGGATTGTAACAAGGGTTGTATGAAATACAGTAGCCCCCCTTTATCCGAAGGGGATGGATTCCAAGACCCCCAGTTGCTACCACAGATAGTACTGAGACCTACATGCACAGTGTTCTTTTCCTATATAGCAGTGAGCTGGTGGCATAGTGTGGATACACTGGAAAAAGGGCTGATTCACATTTTGTACGGGATGGAGCAGGCTGATGCAAGATTTGCTCATGCTACTTGAAATGGCACACAATTTAAAACTTACAAATTGTTTATTTCTGGAATTTTCCATTTAACGTTTTCAGACCATGATGGACCATGAGTAACTGAAACTGTGGAAAGCAAAACCATGGATAAGAGGGGCCTGCCGTGATGTCTACATAGCGTCCAACCTGTGCCTGGACATCGACTAATGCACCTTTACTTTTGCTTAGCAAGTTTTTGGGCATTTGCTATGTTCCAGAATGCAAAATGATGGGAGACACAGTCCTTGCCCTAAAACCTTACCTACCAGAGCAAGTGAAAACCTCAGTGGAGTGCTTCAAGGGCCCTTTCTCATCTAGGAAGTTCACTCCTCAGCTGGAGGAGTCACTCACTTCAGAAAGTAAATGGAGGAGGGGTTTATACTCCAAGCACGGAGACAGCATCTTCACAGAAATGTACATAAGCTACTACTAAAAGGCAATGAGCTTGACTAGAGAATCGGGGCAGGAGTGCCAAAAATGAAGTTGGACTTGTGAGCAGGGACAGACTCCAGCGCGCTAGCTCCAGTCATCTGATGCCTGTCACTTTCCTCATCCTGGTCCCAGTCTAAGGGCCACCTCCACCAGGGGGCCTCCCTGGAGTGAAGTGCCCCTGCTAGGGTCTTGCATAGTGCTATAACTTATCATATGTGCCACCAAGGCTCATTTAAAAGTGTGGTTGTAACTTTTACAGAGGGAGAGCTCTGTAAAGGGCAGGGTTCGTGACTGTGTCTCCAGCCTTCACGGTGGTCTTGGTACAGAGGTGTAATAATTCTATCTCCAGCACACAGATATCTCTCTGACACCTCAATCAACAAACATTTATTAAAGACATTAATGAAAGGCCCAAGTTGCCATTTCTTCATACACATACGCATATGCAGATGGCTGCTAAGCATCTCCATTTTTGCGGGGTCTTCCAGAATAATCCTGCATAGGACCTCCTCTGATTGCCTTCCTCAGTCAAGAAGTGGGGCTCCCATTGCTGGTTCTCCCCGTCTTCACCCCAGCTCAGCTAGAAACGGTGACAAGCAATCTCACTCCTAGAGCTTACATTAGCCAGCCTATATCAAGGCGTTTTATCCAGTTATGATGTCCCCACTTTTTAAATTATGTAGAAAAAAATGAACAGGGCCCAGGGAAGAAGAGAAAATGTATTGATGGAACCACACGTGTGTTCAACAGGCAAGGTTGAAGTATTGGGGGAGGAGGAGATAAAAAAGCATATGGCGTGTCTTCATGAGAACCATTAGAGCACACACCTTCTGAGATGTCTTTCTAGCGTACAACGACCCTTAACTTCCCTGCATTGCATCCTTAGATTAGGCCCTTAGCAACCAAACTGCCATCATCTTCCTCCTGGGCACCATAGACTAGGCCAGGAAGAGACTCCTGCCCTGCACTAACTCAGCCAATTTCTCTCTCTTGAAATTTGAGATTAAAACCAGGAGGTTGGATCTAATCTAGAGCCATCTCTTGAGTGGAGGAGATACATTGAGGGGACAATTCTGTGTTCCGTGTGGCTGGAGAGGCAGAGAAATCTAGTCTACGTGGAAGAAGACAGGTGTGAAAAGCAACCCAGAGAGAGCCGTGGTGGTTTCCAGGACTCCACGCTGGTTCTTGTTTCCCTCCTGGATCACGGTCTTGCAGCTTCCTGAGTGCCTTAGACGCCAGTCTTGCAGTGTCACAGCCCCCCTCCTGCTAAGTGAACAGAAGCCAGGTTTTGTCCTATGCAACTGCAGTCTTCTACCTGGATGAGGTTTCTGAGCCATTGCCAGTCAGGCCCATGTAGAGCAAAACAAGGACCTACACACCAAAAAAAATTTCAGCTGGAAGCGAGAAAGCACTTCCTGACTACTGAGATAATAAAGAAGGTCATGGAACCTCAGTCACCGGAGAGCTTCAGAAAGATGTGGACACCCGGTGTCCTTAGCCGTATTAAGTATTTGTTTGTCCTGTCACTGGGAGATGAGCTAGATTTTTTTTGTTTATTTGTTTGTTTACATGATGTCTTTTGGTTCAATGTGGTGGTGAATGTGCATCGATCCGTAGAGTGAATGACCAGTTTTGTTTCATTATCTTATTGCAGCGCCTAGAAAAGGACTTGCACAATTGGGAGCCTGGTAAATTCTTTTGGTGTGTGATGGTGTCAAGCCCTAGAACAGTTGCCTGGACATTGGGCACACATTATTCTCTCATGCATTTTGAGGTGCCTTAATAATGTATGTCAGCATTTAACATGGGAGGAAATATACTGATCCCTCCGGTGATTTGCGGTATAGGAGTCTGGAGGCTGTTTTGGACTCCTGAGATGTAGACATTGAACGTAACTTCTCAGAACAGTTTTCTGGTTCTGACACATGTTTTCTATGACATTTAAATTTTCTCCTTGTCCATCTGCTATGTATCATCTTCAGTAATTGACTACATCAGAAGCTATTAGGAAATTATTTTTTATCGTTCTTCACCACCTACTTGTAACAGTGTAGTGTTGTAAAAAAAAAATTGGGTCTGTCCTCGAAGTTGTATTCAAAAGAGCAAGATGTTTCTTGGCGTATGTTGACTTTCCTTCATTTTTCTTTTCAGAAATTGAGTCGGCTCATGTTTGACAAATGAATGTTAAGATGTCTTCTTTTTTAAGAGAGGAATATAATTGTGGTGGGAGGGAGGGAACAGTCTAGTTTTGTGCAGCATCCTGCCCATGCCGTGCACATGTGGGTGTTTAATAAATGTCTTTCATGACAGAAGTACATTATGCTAGTGTGCAGTACCAAGGAAGAGTTGTAAGTCCTCACCTCTCTCTATTTTTTTTTTAATGTAGAGTTGGCCAAATAAATATTCTGGATACTATTTAAAGCCTGTAACCCAGAGCAACACATTTCACGGGCTTATCTAAACTCTTTGACTTTAAGTCAGCATTTCGTTATATTAAATATTAAATGCAAAACCTGTTTATTTATTTATTTGATTAATCTATTTAGAAACAGGGTCTTGCTCTGCCACACAGGTTGGAGTGCAGTGGTGAGATTATATCTCTCTGCAGCCTTGAACCCCTGGGCTCAAGTGATCCTCCTACCTTTGCCTCCCAAGTAGCTGGGACTACAAGCACACATTACCTCCCCCAGCTAACATTTAAACATCTTTTATTTTATAAAGGAGGGTCTATGTTGCTCAGACTTGTCTCAAATTCTTGGCCTCAAGTGATCCTCTCACCCCAGACTTTCAAATCACAAAAAATCTTATGTAGGTTTATCTTATTTAGCATTGGATGTGTTTTCAAAGTTACATGTAAATAAAATATATGGAATAGCAATTTAAAAAATACTCAGAGAACACAGTACTGGTGTATGTGTAAATGTGTTTGTTCTGTTTACAGCTAACATTGTGTGTGGTGGTTTTTCTCACGATACATTAAAGAGTTTCAGTGTGGTCGCTGGAAGGTGAAGGAAGGAACGCTTTTCACCTGGATTCACAACACCATGAGTTCGCTTTTGAGAAGCCCAAGGGCCAGGAAGGGGCTTAAGGAAATCATTGCATGAAATTCCAGATGTAACTCATGGTGGAATTCATTTGTGAATCGTTTGGCGGCAGATGCAACAATGGAACCTGCTGTTTAAGGCATATTCCTTTTTTTATTCATCCCGTTCATACAATCGTTCCTTCATCCAATCATCACATAGTACACTGCTTCTAAAAAGCAGTACATACGTTTGCTCCTCAGGTAATCACATACTAAATATGTGGTGTAGTTGCTATTTCCTGGAAAATTACATAGTGGCATTACAAAACATGCACATACAAGACACATACGATGACAAGACGTGCATATCAACCCTCCAGTTGGGTTGACTCTCAACCGTGCCTCCTTTGTCTTGGAGTCATGACCCAGGCAGGTGCACTGGGTGCCTCTTTTTGGTCTTTCTCTAACTAAATGTCTTGAGGAGTATTTTGAAACAACATGAATCAGCCTTAAGCTCAATATTGTGTATATAATATTGTATACTATTTTATTGCATGGCACTATAAACAGCTCGTTAGCTACAGGAGAGGGTATTAAGCTTCCGGGAACATCTTTTTTTCTTCCTTTGGAAACTTGAGCTCTGCTGCTGTAATCAGAGTTCTAATTTGTTCATTTGATGTATCCCAGCTATTAAACATTTTTTTTTCTGTTTCATGAAATCATGCAACAACAAAGATTTTTGACTGGGTTGATGAGATTAAGCCACTAAACTAGCAAATTTCTTCCCTAATGTTTTATGCTGCAGGCATTCTGTTTCTTTCCAGCTCTAAAGAAAGCTAGCCGGAGATGTTTTTCTTCCTTTAACTAGGGGCCTACAGAAATAACATGGGCTCGAATTTAAAGGAGTTGGGATGTGCTCCCAGCTCTACCTGTTCTCTCCCACACTACTGCACATTTTATGTTTGTGCAATTTCTTCAGTTCCTTGAGGAGAAATTCCCAAGTTCATAAAAATGATTTTTAAAGCAATTCTTCTGGCTATTCTGTTTAAGAGTAAGAACACTGCCCAGTTTGTATGGAAGTGAGGAGAAAGGTGTTTCTAAGGGGCATCTCTACTTTTATACGTGAATAAAAGTCAAAATGCCCTGGTGAATGTGAACGTTACTTTACATAATGTCAAGAATGGTAAGATCTGGAGTTTTGTTCAGCAATTCTTGCTTTACTCGGTTGTGGAATTGCTTCCCCATATGTGAATGCATCTAAGACACACGTAGCTGAGCTAAAATCCATTGTCCCACTCACTCCTCTCTTCTTCCGACTTTCCTGCTTCTCCTCAATACCCACCTTTTCCTTGTGTGGAGCACACGGAAGTCGGAACCCTAGGGGAAGGCTGTGCCTCCTTGGAACTGATGGCACAACAGTCAGCAGGTGGTCTAGGGTCATTTGAATCAATACCCAGGGTCGTGTCCTGGATTTCTCGATGGCTTTTAGGCTGATGTGGCTTCTTTGTAGGGAGATAGTTGGCTTAGGCACCCAGATCGCTTGGTCTCCGTATGTCTGCTAAGATGGCAGTGGGTGATAACAGTTGTCTTCTGGTGCCTTGGATCACTTGCCCCAAGGACTGAACAGTGTGCACTGGGAGGTGTCTGTATTTCTTTGGGGGAAGCATAACTGCATAAGACATTTTGGAGGCAATTGGGGGAATGTGAAGGCCCACTGCTTATTAAATTATTTTACAGGATATAGTTATTTTTCTTGAACTTACTAATATTAGTGGGATTATGTAGAAGAATGCCCTTATTCTTATGAGATGCTGAGGTATGTAGGGACAAGGTGTCATTATAAATGTCTGTAATGTACTTTCAAGCAGTTCAGCAAAAATAAGTATAGACAGATAGACTGAATGACAGATGAATAAAATATGGCAAAATTTTAATATTTGGACAATCTAAATAATAGATGTATGTATGGGATCATTTTCTCAACATTTCTGTAAATGTGAATATTTTCAAAATAAAAAAATTTCGCTGTTCCAGCCAACAGAATAGCATAATTCAGGCCTACAAGGGAAATACTATGTCTATTTAGGTCAGGGTTATCATATCAGAAGTTTTAGCAGGGAGGATGGTGTGAACTCCGACTATTGTCCTAGGGAGTGGAAGACAAAGGACACCACTTGTCTCTGGCCTTAGCCATTCTAAGCATCATCTTCCAGATAGGTCGTGCCTAAGACAGCACTTACCTCAGTTACCCTCCCTCACTTCTGACCACATCACTGCCCCTCAAGCATGCTCATTGGTGCGTGGTGACATGTCTCAGACTTTAGAGTTCTTTCGATAAGGGAAATCTATTTTTTCAGAGATTTAGACTTCTAGTCTATTTCTCTGGTTTTTCTTTTTGCCCTATGAAATAAAAATATGTCTAGATTTGGGGACCATTTTCCTTACCTGAGAGTGGACAGGTAGCATAGCATCTTACTCTGTAAAACAGACTGTTTTTTAAAGGATTCAGTGGCCTTTCGAGGTGCTGACTGCATTTCGCCTACTCAGTCTTTTGAGTGCTGGAATCTTATGCACCTGTTGCATTTTGCATCTCTCCTAACTCTCTTTGAAGCATGGGCACTCACTCTGTCCTTCTTCCCGGGTCCCAAAGATTAGAGTGAAGCTACCATGGGAGGGACTTTTGTGCTTCATCAGTGCTCCCTGGCAAGAGAGGAAAAACCAGATGGCGTCTCCGTCCCCTTTCTCACTCTGCACTCAGGCCACAGACTTTGAAAAATGTCCGTTTGCCTCCAGCAGCCCAGACCCTGGATGGAATTTCCCTTAGGGGTGAATGATCTCTAGGAGGCCATTGTTATTGCTGTGTGTGGATAGAGACACAAAGGGCACAGAGTAATGAAAGGACCATGCAGGGCTTCAATCAGAGAGAATATGATTTTTGTCTCAAGGTGACCGTATGATTATTGGAGGCAGTATTATAAGATATGGCATTGCCTTTGTTAAAAGGGGGAAGATCTGCTTTTTAAGAATGAGCAAAAGGAAGACCATCGGCCACGGAACAGAGAAAGCAGAAAGGCTACAGTGTTAAAGAACAAGTAGTCACTGAGCTGGGAACAATTGATTGGTTTCAGAATAAAATACGCACAAGGTCAGAGAGAGAAGTATTGAGTATTGAGTGGCAGGCAAGAGTGGAGTTTGAATTTCAAACAGTGTTTGTGAGAAGAACATGTGTGACGGAGCTAACACTGAAGGAGGGGAGATGACACCCACTTTATAAAGCCGTCATGAGCATGTTTGTTGTCTGAGATACCTGTAAGCTCTCATTTCTGAAAGTGTACCCAGGAGTCAGATTTCAAGGCTGTAGTGTCCTGACGGACAGACTCTAAGGGGAGCTCCATGTCCCCTCTTGGGTATTCATGCTCTTGAGTATGTCCTTTTCTCTTGAGTGGGAGTGGGACCTGTGACTGGCATCTCACCAATAGAAAATGACATGTGATGGCATACCACTTCTGGGTTTATGTTACGTTACATGGGAGTCCATCTTTCTAGCAAACTCACTTCAGATCTTCTTTCTCCCTCCATGGCCTCGATGAAACAGTGGGTATGTTGGGAGGCCCACGGAGCGAGGAATTGCATGGAACCAGCCACAAGGAACTGAATGCTGCCAACAACTGTGCAAGCAGAAAAGCAAATCTTTTCCTGGTTGAAATCCTAGAAGGAACCAGCCCTGGCCAACTTCTTGATTGCAGCTTTGTGCTATCGTAATCAAAGGACCAGCTAAGCTGTACCCAGACCCCTGACTCACAGACATTATGAGTCAGCAAATATGACTTTTGTTCTTGTGTTAGGCCACTGCATTTATGAAAATTTGTTATTTAGTCATAGATAACTATTCTAAGATGACTCAGTCAGGATTCAGAGAAGCAGAACCACCAATTTATTTAGAATTCTGTTAACCAACGTGCACTTTTATTTCACAAGTTAGGTGGCTTCTAGTTCTTTGCTTTCAATAAAATTTCAGAAGGAAATTAATAAATCATGAAAAAATAGCATTTTATGATACAGCACTGTGTGATTTTTAAAGAGATTACTTTTCAGTCCTACGTTTACAACAAAACTGAACACTAAGTTCAGAGATTTCTCAAATGCCCCCTCCCCCTACACATGCATGGCCTCCTAGAGATCATTCACCCCTAAGGGAAATTCCATCCAGGGTCTGGGCTGCTGGAGGCAAACGGACATTTTTCAAAGTCTGTGGCCTGAGTGCAGAGTGAGAAA
>CAUYQG010032139.1:0-14809 GCA_963574415.1 Tarsius wallacei | reverse complement strand
TTACAGGCACAGACAAGTCGCATAACAATGGATAAGAATATTTAATTTTATTACAAGGAGAAAACAAATTGTTGAAGATAATTATCTAGTCTATACCCATCAATTCTTAGGGTAATATTTTAAATTTTGGTGAATTTTTTGTTTTTTTTTTTTTTAAGTTGGAGTCTCACTCTGTCGCCCAGACTGGAGTGCAGTGGCCGCTCCCGGCCACCGAAGCCTCGACCTGCTGGGCTCCGGCGATCCTTCCACCTCAGCCTTCGAAGTAGCTGGAACTACAGGTGCACGCTACCACGCCCGGCTGATTTTTTTTTTTATTTATTGTAGAGATGAGGTCTCGCTTGCCCAGGCGGGTCTTGAACCCGCGGGCTCAGGCAATCCACTCACCTCAGCCTCCCAAGGCGCGGGATCACAGGCTGAGCCACCGAGCCCGGCTAATTTTGGTGAAATTAATTTTAAATGATTAGTTATGTCTTTGAGGATATGAAACAATTTTAGTATTTTAGAAATCTTAGAAAATATTATAGGTGCCATCATGTTCACTCTGAGAACTGGAACATTTCATTTCATGAAAATAATTAAAAATAGACATATTGAACATGCTTCATATGTAAAAGGGCAGTCTTTTCTCTCTTTGTAAAATGTCAAATATTCTTCCAATTTCAGTTCTATCTCAACAGTGTAAAATTCGATTACGCATTTTATGATAAAGATAAAAAGAGCTTTTAAGAAAAAAAAGTAAAACTTTGACACTTTGTTATTCACCCTCAAGTTTGAAATGCCAGTCGTGTATATTACTTTTTATTTTACCTTGTGAATTTGACATATCTTTAGTACCTGTGTAAATACAATTGAAGCACTCATTTACTCCCAGATTTTCAGATTCTATATAAAACTATATACAAATACCTATAAATATAAAGGTGGTTATTCTAAGATATTTGAAATCCATGAAATGTTTAAAAAAACAAAATATGCCCCAACTCTACCCAACATCAATTAAATCAGAAACTCTGAGGGTGAAGCCCTAGCCAATGATTTAAATGTATTTTCAAAACTGAGAAACTTTTCTGAGAAAGGCACAATTATATAATCAGGTGATTCAGCTTACTAAATTTTTAAAATACAGATATTATAGAAGAAATCTTGGATCATTGCTTATTCCTGAAGTATACTGACTTCTGTGATTTGAAGTTAACATCTTCATTTTAAATTAAACTATCCTCATAACTCTCTACATTCCTTGAATAGTAGCTGGATGTCCTGCTTATAATCTACAGCTGATTTACAAATGTATCTTCTAAATTCCCAAGTAATATCTATATAACTTTAGGGAAAAACTCAGCTCATAATGTACTTTCTTTATCATTTATTTGGGGAATTACACGTGCTGGCCTCATGAGTTACAAAACAAACCACATTATCACAGAAGAAAATGTGCCCATGAAGAAAACTATCTAACTGACAAATTAGATTCACTCTGCATCTACATATGCATTATCTCTGAGTAGACACACAAAATGTAATGTGCAAAACCCATGTAACCTAGAAGACTGTTAGTCTTAGTTTTTACATATAACAATACTAAGTTTACATTACATTACTGTTGTTTTACATAAAAACAATACTAAGTTTAAGCGGGTATGGGGTAAATAAAACCTGGGGAAAATAGGCATTTAAATGTGTAGCTGAATATAGACTTTCTTAGACTTGTAGCTCTTAATCTCTGTGATTTGTCAATTATTATTTTTCACTATATTGGGAAAAAAAAAATCCATGTGGTTTGCTCTCATAAATACCAGAGTGTTCCTGGTGTTGGAAGTGAATAAAATTAAGTCTCATATTATAACAAGCTTGTTTCTAAATGAGCCATAAATAGAGCAAGTGCCTCACATGACACAAAATACTGCGGTGGTCCCAGGGACTGTTCCAATGGGTTTAGAGTGGTTTCCAATGTTAGGCCCTTTCTAAGGTTTTCTAACGTTTCTTTTCTATAGAATTATTGTGTATTTGGTCTTTGTATAGAAAACTGTCCTATGAAATGCATTAAACAAGCTTTCAGAATAAAGGTAGAATAATTTTATGAGCACATGAAATTCAAGTTTATATCTGAAGGGAAGTGGGATGACTCCAAAGGAGTAGGTGCTAAGAATAAGGTTGGGAAATGTAGGTTAATATGTTCGTAAAAGCTTATGGATGAGCTGAAGGGATGTCCTCATTAGACTTTCTCATTGTTTCTGGTTCTAATGTGCTCTCTAGCCTATCTTCAGTTTCCATCCTCACATGGAACATGAGTGCAAGTTCTAGATATTATTTTTCCCCTCTGAGATGTATACATACCGGCTATAGTTACCACTCACAACATGGCTGTAATGTACATATTTGTATATATTATAGCCTAAGATAATAATGTGAAATTGAAATTGCCTCTATTTGAGTTAAGCAAACAATGTTCTGGTTAAAATATACAACTAGTTTCAGTTAAGAGCATGTGCTCTGCCCATAGCACTTGAAGGCCAGCCCTTGGACCATGAAGATCACCTGCAGGCTTTGCTCACTGCAAAAGTGGGTCCCACCATAGTGTACGCCCATTTGAAGCAAGTTTTGACAGATACTGCTGCTTTTGAGTTCTGAGCACAGATTGGTTTTTAGCAGGAATGAGGGAGTGGAGAAGAGCTTCTGGAGATCCTGACTTTCCACAGGAGCACTTTTGGGCAGTAGATGACACCATGAATCTGGCAGGGCTGCTGCAGCAGCCAGGGAGCCCATTCCCCCTTCTGATTCCTACAGAGAGCTCATAGCTAAGGATCAGAAAGCAGTCTGGCTAGTCTGGCCATTAGGAAAAGTTTAAGGCAGAAGTCACCGTGAGTTTTGAACACTGCACAGCAGGACGGAGGTGCCTGTGGTCCTAGTGGCACCTCTCTCCCTGTATGAACTGTTTTGAATGGCTAAAAAGACCCTAGGGAAGCTAGACCATATCTAACCACAAAACAACAAAAATAGTAAGAAGAAAAGATTTGGTCCTCACAGACGAGGAAGAACCAGTGGAAAACACCGGCAATTCCCAAAACCTTGTTTAAGCATCACCCAAAAAAGTGCCTCCCAGACCCCAAACAATGGAACCCCTCCAGAATGACCTGTCCCTGATGACAGACACAGAATTCAGACAATATATGGCAAAAACAGTCAAGGAAAACCACAAGAAGTTGGAAGCAAAGATCACCTAGAAAACAAAAGCAGTACACAAAATAAAGTTGAACTGGCCAGTATAAGAAAAATCCAATCTGAATTCTTGGAAGTAAATAATTTCTTCCTAGAATTTCAAGGGACATGAAGAAGAATTGACCAGGCACAGGAAAGAATATCAAAACTTGAAGATCAAAATATTTAACTAACCTATTCTGACAAAATTACGGAGATAAGACTCAAAAGGAATAAGCAAAGCTTGAGAGAGATGTGGGATTATGTAAAGTGACCAAATCTATGATTTATTGACCTCACTGAGACAGAAGGGGAAATTAAGAACACCTTAGGACAAGCCTTTCAAGAAGTCATACAAGGAAATTTTTCCTATCTCACTAGAGAAGCAACCATCCAAATGCAAGAGATCCAAAGCGTCCCTGCAAGGTACTGCATGAGAAGACCATCCCCAAAACACATAATAATCTGTCTTGTTTCCACGAGGTAAGCATGAAAGAAAAAATCCTAAAGGCAGCTAGAGAGAAGGGACAGACCATGATCCAGGAAAGCCACATCAGAATTGCAGCAGATTTCTTAGCAGAAAACCTGCAAGCTAGAAGGAACTGGACCTCCTTCTTTAACATTCTTAAAGAAAAGAAATTCTTACTCTTTCAAAAAAATTCCTATTCCTTCAAGCTAAACTTCATTAATGAAGTAGAAATAAAATGCTTCCCAGACATCCAATCCCTAAAAAAATATGTTACCTCCAGAACAGCATTCAGGAGATGCTTAAGAAAGGTCTGAGCGCAGAAATAAAAGATCAGTTCCACCCATTTCAAAAGCACAGGCAAGCAGATTTATCAGATCACTATATCAACCAACAAAACCTTAAAAAAGAGAGAGAGAGAGAGAGAGAGAGAGAGAAGCAAAGCAAACTGTTAAGAGCAGTATGGCAGGGATAGACCCTCATATATCAATAATTAACTTCAGCATAAATACACTGAACATGCCACTCAAAAGACACACAGTAGTAGCAAACTGGATAAAGAAGCACAATCTAACACTCTGCTGCCTCCAGGAAATTCATCTCACTACAAAGAATACCCACAAGATCAGAGTAAGAGAATAAAGAAATATCTTCCAAGAAAATGGAAAACAAAAAACAGCAGGGATAGCTATTCTTATATTAAACAGAATAGACTTCAAACTAAAAAAAAAAAAAGTTGAAAAGGGCACAGAAGGACACTACATAATGATAAAAGACTAAATCTTCCAGCAATAAATACCCATTTAAAATATATATGCACCCAATACAGGAGCACTCAGATTTATAAAACAATTGTTGCTTAAAATAAGAGAAGACATAGACACCCATACAATTATAGTCGGAGATTTTACTACTCCATTAACAGATCATCAAAACAAACAAACAAACAACAACAAAAAAAAACCCAAGAAGATCCAGAACCTTAACTCAACATTCCACCAATTAGACCTAATAGATATCTACAGAAAACTTCAGCCAACAACCACAGAGTATACATTCTACTAATCAGCACATGAAACACACACCAAGATTGATCACATTTTGACACATAAATCAAGTGTGAACAAATTTCAAAAGGTTAAAACAACACCGAGCATTTTCTCAGATTATAGCAGAATAAAAACAAATATTTCCACTAACAAAATACCCCCAAAATATACAAAGATATGGAAATTAAACATGCTTCTAAATGACTTTTCGATTCACACAGAAATCAAGGCAAAAATAAAAAGATTCTTGGAAGCAAATGAAGACAAAGATACAACATATCAAAACCTCTGAGATACTATGAAAGTGATTCTTAAAGGGAAGTTGATATCATTACATGCACATATCAAGAAAATAAAAGGATCTCAATAGCCTAATGTCACATCTACGAGATTTGGAAAGGCAGGAACAATTCAATCTTAAATTCAGTAAAAAAAAATCAGATTACAGAAGTAAAGTCAATATTTCAGAAAACAGAAGCCAAAAATATTATACAAAGGATCAAAAAGATAA
This sequence comes from Tarsius wallacei, assembly GCA_963574415.1. NCBI lineage: Eukaryota > Metazoa > Chordata > Mammalia > Primates > Tarsiidae > Tarsius > Tarsius wallacei. The sequence goes on along the minus strand of CAUYQG010032139.1, from coordinate 9,585 downwards.
AGAGTTGGTTCTTTGGAAGTATAAATAAGATTGACAGAGTTCTGGCCAGATTGGCTAAAAACAAAGAGAGAAAGAAAGTCTGAAGAAACAAAATTAGAAGCAAAAAAGGCAATGTCACAACTGACCATGAAGAAATTCAAAAGATTATTTGAGATTACTACAAATATCTGCATGCCAATAAACTAGAAAATCTAGTGGAAATGGAAAAATTCCTGGCATCACACAACTTCCAAAGTTGAAACAGGTAGAAATTGAAACCCTAAGCAGACCAATAAAAAGACCAAAAACTAGACCCAGTTATAAGAAACCTTCCCACAAAAAAAAAAAAAAAAAATCAATCTCTGGGCCAGATAGTCTCTCAGCTGAATTCCATAGTACATACAAGGAAGAGCTGATAGCAATCCTATTGAAGGTATTCCAGGCAATAGATAAGCTATTCTATGAAGCTAATATCATGCTGTTACTCAAAATTAGCATAAATCCCACAAGGAAAGAAATAATATTAGTTTTTCTGATGAACATAGGTGTAAAAATTCTCAACAAGATCCTAGGAAATCATACTCAACAACACATTTCAAGGATCACACATTATGACCAGATGGGCTTAATTCCCAGGATGCAGGACTGGTTCAACATTTGTTGAACATCATATTAACAAATGTAAAACTAAGAGCCACATGATTATCTCATTAGATGCAGAAAAATTATTTGAATAATCCAGTTTCCTTTCTTAACAAAAGTCCTCAAACACCTATGCATTAAAGAGGGATATTCCTCAAAACAATAAGAACCATTTATGACAAATCTGCAGCCAACATCATGCATAATGAGCTGAAGCTGGAAACATTCTTCATAAGAACTGGAATAAGACAAGGATACCCAATCTCATCCCTCATATTCAACATAGTATTGAAACTCCTAGTCACAACAATCAGGCAAAAGAAAGAAATTGGGATTATTCAAATAGGAAAAGATAAAGTTGTTATCCCTCTTTGCAGATGACATGATTTTATACCTAGAAAATTCTAAAGAGTCTGTCAAAAACCTCATTGCATGGATAAATGACTTTGGCAAATTATTGGGATGCAAAATCAATATGCAAAAAAGTTTCATTTCTATACACCAAGAACAAACAGGCTGAGAACCAAATAAAAAACAATATTCATTCAAAATGGACACACACACACACACACACACACACACACATTACCCTTGGTATCAACCTAACAAAGAAATGAAAGACTTTTACAATGAAAACTACAAAACACTGCCCAAAGATATAAGGGATAATACACACAAATGTACAAAAAATTGCCATGTTTTTGGATTGAAAGAATCAGTACTGTCAAGATGTCCATACTACCCAAGGCATTCTACATATTAAATAGAATGCCTATCAAATTGCCAATATCCCTTTTCACAGACCTTGAATTGGCAGTACCGAAATTCATACGGAAGCAAAAAGATAAATATTTGTTAAAGCAATCTTCAGCACAAGGTACAAAGTTGGAGGCATGAAACCTCCATGCTTTAACTTTATTACAAGTCTACAGCAACCAAGACAGTATAGTATTGGTATAGGAATAGATACATAGAACAATGGAACACGACAGAGAATCTGGAAATGTAAACTTGGTCCCTCAACCAACTCATCTTTCACAAAACCATCAAAAAAAAAAAACCACTGGGAAAAGGAAACCATATTTAGCTCATTGTTCTGGAAAAACTGGCTAACGACATGCAAAACAACGAAACTGGATCCGTACCTAATATTATATAAAATCATTAACTCAAAATTGATCAATGACTTAAATGTGAAACTTCAAACTGTAAGAATATTAGAAGAAAACTTAGGGAACATTCACCTGGAGTTACAGTAGGCAGTGAATTCATGACCAAGTCCTCAAAAACGAATGCAACAAAAGCTAAGATTGACAGGTGCGATCTTACAAACTCTAATGATTTTTCACAGCAAAAGAAATCATCAAGTGAGCAAAGAGCCAAGTCACAGAAGGGGCCAAAAAGTGTAACCTAGGCATCTGAAAAAGCCTAACATTCAGGATCTACCAGGAACTCAAATGAATTGACAGGGAAAAAAACAAACAACCCCCTTTAAAAATGACCCAAGGACATAAACAGACACTTCTCAAAGGAAGACATGCAAGCAGCCAACAGCTGCTCATCCTCTCTAATAAACAGAGAATAAAAACATGCTCATCCTCTCTAATAAACAGAGAAATGAAAATCAAAACTATAGTGAGGTAACCCTAACACTGTTATGAATGGCTATCATTAAAAAGTCAAAAAACATTGGGAATGCTGCTACACTGTTGGTAGGAATGTAAGTTAATTCATCCTTTATGGAAAGCAGTGTGACAATTATTCAAAGAACTAATAATTGAGCTTCCATACAATCCATTCATCTCCCTTCTGGGAATATACCCAGAGGAACATAAATCACTCTACCAAAAAGACACCTGCACATGCATATTCATGTCGGTGCTAGTCACAATAGCAAAAACATAGAAACAACCCACATACTCATCAAAAGTGGACTGGATAAAGACAATGTGGTACATTGTCTGGACACAATGGAATACTATGCAACCCTAAAGAAGAACAAAATCATAGCGTTTGCAGCAACATGGATGCAACTTGAGATCGTCACACTAAGTGAACTATCACAGAAACGAAGAACTGAATACCGTATGTTCTCACTCATAACTGGGTTCTGATCAGTTATGATCAGACGCCGGTCACTGATAGGGGAGGGAGAGAGAAAGGAGGGAAAAGAAACATGTGGCAATGTACTGGTTACCTGATCCACTATCAGGAGGACAGAGGGCCAGCTATAAACCCAAACCAGCTGCGTATAGCTTACTTATGTAGTAAATCCTCACTCGTATTCCATAACTCTAAAATAATAAACGAATAAACAAATAAGCCAAATATGCTGCACATTTATTTGTGTTACAAGATGATTTATTTGTTTTCTACTTTTTAAATAATTATCTTTATTATGTTTAAATTTGTGCCGTTTCTTAATAGTGTACTTTGGCCACATTAGGATGGTTTTGATTCTTAATCCTATAGTATTGTGTATTGATTCTCAAAGTCATTAAGTATATGACACTTTTTATTTTTTTTACAAATAAATTTTATTTGGGAAGCCATACATAAATTCTCCTTTTTTGGAATTTATTGAGGCTTCTCAAAAAATTTGACAACCAAGATATCATGAGTGTTTGTAAATATTTTATGTGTGTTTGAAAACAATGAATAATTTTTATTTTGTTGCAGTTTTAGGAAATTTTTACATATTACATAGCTTTATATGCACTCATAGATAGAATATATTAATTATTTATATATCATCAATTATTAATTTATCATCACAGTGATGGAGTTTGATGAATAGCAAGGTTTATAGTAGTGTAACTCCCAAGACTCTAAAATAAGTGCTAAGTTTTAGAAATTAATAGGAAATAAAATACAGCCCCCCATATTGTTGAACAATTGTCATAATTTTTGCTGTATTGAGATCTTAAATTATTTGATTATCAAAATTGTAAGATATTTTAAAACTTAACAATAAATTGTAATATTTTATAAAATTTTTCTTCATTTTGATGGAGTATCCACATTTTCAAAATGAGAGATATTGATGGCAAGGATTTGCTTTGAGGAACATACCATTTACTTAAGCTTACTCTGAAAAGTGCAAGGCAAGTCATTTGTGCTGACTTCAATATTACTAAAATATTCATTTCTTTTCTTTTTTTTTTTTTTGAATTGGAATTTCACTTCGTTGCACAGACTGGGGTACAGTGGCACACTCCCGGCCACCGCAGCCTCAACCTGCTGGGCTCCGGCTATCCTTCCGCCTAGCCTTCTAAGTAGCTGGAACTACCGGTGCGTGCTACCATGCCCGGCTAATTTTTGATTTATTGCAGAGACGAGGTCTTGCCAAGTTTCCTGGGCAGTTCTCGAACCCGCAGGCTCAGGTAATCCACTCAAATTGGCCTCCCAAAGCTCTGGGATTACAGGCTAAGCCACCGAGCCCGGCCAAAATATGCATTTCAAGGTTATTTTCTCTAAAATTATTTATTGACAATTTTAGTAAATGAAGATTTTTGTTTCAATACTGATATCTTTCTTAGGGTACATTTATAATCTATTACTGTGCATTTCTACACTTAAGAGAGCAATTTAGGTTAACATTTTACCCATAAAGTAATTAGATACTTGAATGCCTTCCTAAAGTGACCCTTAAGTTATAGTGATTTTAATTGATACTTCAAATGTTAATAGGATCAACTATCAAAATTTATTTATATTACCTATTGCCACATTTTTTCTTTTAAAATTTATTTTTATTTTTTATGAATACATAGTAGTTTTACATATAGATATAATATGTATGATATTTTTATAAAGGTACACAATGTGTAATGATGAAATCTGTGTAATTGAGATATCTATCACCTCAAACATTTATCATTTCTTTGTGTTGGGAATATTCCATATCTTCTAGCTCCTTGAAATATACTATAAATGATTAACTATAGTTATCCTATTGTGCTACCAAACAGTGGATCTTATTCCAGCTATCAAACTGTATTTTTATACTTTTTTAACAAACCTTGGTATATATTCAAAAGAAAAAAAATCAATATATATGAAATATGTGTACTTCTATTTTTTCCCCCATGGCACTATTCACAATAGCCCATATATGAAATCAGCCTAAGTATCTATCAACAGAGAAATGGATAAAGAAAATGTGATTTATATAAACAATAGACTATTATTCAGGCATAAAAAAAAGAATGGAATCTTGCCATTTGTAGCAATAGGGGTGGAACTAGACATTATGTTAAGGAGTCTAAGCCAGGAGCAGAAAGATAAATAGCATTTTCAGTCATATTTGGGAGCTAAAACAAATTGATCGTGTAGAAGTAATGAATAGAAAGATGGTTACCAAGGACTGTGAAGGGTAGTGGGGATATTAGGGAGATGAAGATCAAGTTTGATAATCTATATTTAAGTCTATGTCTAGAGAAGTCTTAATATTCTCTTTCTAAACATTTCAGAGGTATATTTACTTACTCACTGTACATTATAATTATATGTTTTGCTATATTTTGTTGCAAACAAGATCCTTATTAAATAGTTCTTAATTTGTCCTCTACATTCTGATATATATTTTAGTCCTTTGGTCTTTCTTTATGCTAATATCACTACCATGCCCTTCAAATGCTCTAGCATATGTTAAAATTAAAGCATTTTTCAAAGCCTATCTCAAAACATTATTGCACTGGCTATCATACTTACCTTCTAAAAATTATATTTACCTATTTTGAAGTTTTTCAAAATAAATCTCAGCATATATGGCTTAACTCATCATTTTCAATTCAAATCTTATTTGTATGCTTATTCTTTTTCTATTTTATATCATGGATATTTTATTTCACCTGTTTAGATCATAAATAAATGTACTAAGTTAATGAATGAAAAATATCACTTGTTAATGGTGAATAAAGATTATATCATAGGAAAATCTATTATACTTAATTATTTGCTTGATATCATGATAAGTGTCCTTTAAATCTCAGTGCCTTAAAGCAAAGCATTTGTTTCTCTCTAAAGCTATTAGTTTCTTCTAGAATCTAGGTTGAAGGAGCAACTTTTTGTCCAGAAATTACTATCTCATGGCAGCAGAGCAACAGAGCCAAGCAAAATATTCCTTGGCACTTAAAGCTTCTGTTTATACATATTGTTGTCACATCCACACATGTCAGTCGCCAAAGTGACATAATACCATCAACGGAAGATGGAGGTATATATTTCCTATGGGCACTTTACAACATGGAAATAGGAAGGGATAATTAATTCTTTCATTGGAAAGGTGAGTAAATGTTTAAGTGAAATAATCAGTCTATCACAACAATTTGTTAGATTTAAAAAATATAAACTTTTTAAAAAATTTGGAACATATATTTGTAAGTGACTACTACATACCAAGATATAGTCAGTAGTAGAAAACATAAGCAAACAAGATCATTTTAGACATCTCATTGTAAGAAGAAAATAAAACTAGGTAATGTGATACAGTGATAATAAGGAAAGAGGGGATGTACTTCCATACCTGGATTAGGTCAACTCAACTCTGTATTTTCCTCAGAAAAATTTGGAATCTGCTTATGTTTTTTGACCAAATCTCTTTGGTGGTTGAAAAAAAAGAACTAGAAAACATTATGAGTTGATCTAGGTCATCAGCTTTAAAAGTAATGCCCATTTGGCACATATTATCTGATAATCATTCTTCAATAGGACAGTGTACCTTCCAAGTAGGGTGCCATGGAAAGTCAAAATTACCACACAAGCTACATATGGTAAACAAAAGGAGAAACGGGGTTATCACCTTGAGGAATAAGTTATTAGCGTGCTTTCTTCCTTTTCTGTTTTTCTGTCTCTGCCATGATTCTGAGGAGACTCATGAGAGAATGAATAGAATTCACTGAGAGAAAACAGCCACAGTATTGCCTTTATGTGGGTCTGCATGTATTAACACATTAAAAAATCAGGCTTGGGTACTATCACAGAACAGTTGCAAATTAGAATGGCCCTGGTGTGATTCAAGCAAGCAGAAAATCATTTCTCAGTGAAACTCATCTTCAAATAAAAAGATTTTCAAAGAATAAAATGAACCATTTGAATATGAGCTCAGCAATAAAAATGATGATGACATGTGGAAGGCCACGGAGTAAGAAGTGGAAGAAAAAAGAAAGCAATAGAAAACAAGAACATAGTAGATTAATTTACCAGATAAAAATAAATGAGTCTAAATTATTTATGTAGGTAAAATAAAATTTTATGTTAAATTTTTTTAGAGCCGGGCTCGGTGGCTCAGCCTGTAATCCCTCGCTTGGGGAGGCTGAGGTGAGTGGATTGCCTGAGCCCGCGGGTTCGAGACCCACCTGGGCAACTTGGCTAGACCGCATCTCTACAATAAATCAAAAACTAGCCGGGCGTGGTAGCGAGTGCCTGTAGTTCCAGCTATTTGGAAGGCTGAGGTGGAAGGATCACCAGAGTCCAGCAGGTCGAGGTTGCGGTGGCCGGGAGCGGCCACTGCGCTCCAGTCTGGATGACAGAGTGAGACTCCAACTCAAAAAAAAAAAAAAAAATTTTTTTTAGAAAACAAATCGGTAAAAGTGTTAAAGGAGATTCTTAAACAAAAAAGTGATAATTTAAGCCAAAATCTAAAAAATAGATAAGTTGTAAATTATAGACAAGTTCAAATATGCTAAAACTCATTAGCAATCAAGCTAATGCAAATCAATAATACTGAACAATGAAGTGTCATTCTATACACGCTTATTGGAAAATATTAAAATTTGAGCATACCAAATATTAAGAGACAGAACATAAATTAATACAACTGTTTGTAAAATAATTTGTTATTTTCTAATAAATATGAAATGTTCCCTGACTCTATGTACCAATAATTAATTTTTAAATGTATCCTAGAAAAGCTAAGGCTCATCTTCACCAAGGGACATGAACAATAATGTTATGGTAGCACTACTTATGATTGAAAAGATTTGAAAAAAATTTCAAATTCCACAGAAGAATGGATAAAGTATGTTATGACCACATAAAATTTTATATGGGAGAAGACTACAGTTATTCTGAATAATATAGCTAAATTATGATAGTTGTTCATTGAGTGACAAAAGTAATTCCAACAAAATTGCATACAGTATAATAGACTTTTATAAACCTCAGAAATAATTTATGAGTCATATATACTATTAAGGCATAAATTTCAATCTGATACCTGTACACAGACCACTTATGTACCTAATCCTGCCTTTAACCCGCATTTTAAAAATAAAATAAAGAGGGAAACATTTTTTGATTTGATAAGATTAATTTTAAAACCAAGTTTCTTACAAGAGGCACAAAAATATCCATCGGGATTTTGTATTTTTGAATAGGGCGGTTTTATAGGCGTATACATTTGTCAAAAATCATTTTTGTGCAATTAGTATTTGTGTTTGGCTGTATGCAGACTATATACAATAAATTTGACAAAAAACACAAGAGAATATTAAACAACAAATTTATATAATGCTTGCTTACATTTGAGGGAAACAGAGGGATGGGATAGGAATAAGAACATAAAAAAATTTTCAATGGCTTATTTAATTTAGCTGTAGAGTTTACTGGAGTTCAACAAATAGCAAGACAACCAAAAAAATATGAAACTCCTTCTGTCCCTAGCTTAGTAAGAGTTGTTAGCATGAATGAGTAATGAATTAATTAAATTCTTTTTTCTGCACCTACTAAGGTGAGTATATATTTTATTTTGTTTTGTATATTTTGTTCTGAATATATGATAAATCTCATGTTTTCTGCAGGTTTGCATTCCTATAATAAATCCTACTTGGACATAATAACCTAAATATTGATTTTATTTACTAATATTTTGGGGGAATTTTTGCATCCATGTTTACGGCAGATATTGCTCTATAATTTTTTGTATAGAAAACTTTTCTCGGGGTAGGTCGGGAAGATGGCAGATGAGCCAGTCAGACTATGTGAGTCCCTGTGTGAGTGAATGAGTGTATGGAAAATTTTGTGTCTGTGCTGGTGAGTGGGCATGTTAGTGACTGACTGAGTGAGGGCTAGGGAGTTGGCGGTCAGGGCTCTCTTGGTCCAGCAGCTGGTGCCACAGTGGTTGGGCTTGGACCCTAGCAATTCCTGGGACATAAAAGCTGAATGCCATTTTCTTTTTCTTTCTTTCTTTTTTTTTAAATCAATAAACCCTCCCTGGGAAGAAAATGCTGAGAGAGACTGTCTAAGTGGGGACTCGTGAGCTGGTGGCCAGGTCCCTTGTGCAACAGCTGGTGATGCAACTTCTCTACTTTATTCCTGGCTCTTCCCATGTTGTTGAAGCCAAGCACCATTGTTTTTTTTTTTTTTAATAGACAGAAGTTTTCCTTTGAAAAAGCAGCAGGGAGAAACTATTGCCCCAGGCTCTCCCTCACCATTGAAGCAGGAGAGAGATTCCAGGCTCCTGGCTTTGCCTCACCACTTCAGCTCCTGGCAGGCCACTGACAGCAGGAGATGCAAAGGGAGTTGAGAGGCAAGGTCCCACAGAAAAGAACAAGAAAACCCCCCACCATCTTGAAGGTAGGGCAGGAAAGTACTCTGACTTGCTCACCATATAGCAACAGACCTGATCTCTGTGACCCAATCTCTGTGACTACATAGGGATTGATCATGGTCCAGAGGGAATATCCTAAGAGCACAAACTTTGGAGGGACCTGAGGAGTGAATTCCAGGTGGCCCACCCTATACCCTGATCCAGCCGAGGGACAAAGGGTATGGCCAGAAAAGGATGAGGAAGAACTCCAAAGAGATCAGTGGTGAGTCTGAGGCTGACCCAAACCCCCTCCTCCCCAGCAATCCTCTGAATGTCAGACCCACACAACTGAGCCATGACTGTGAGGGACAAACCCAGGTGGAGCCTGGATGTCAATCACAATAGGAGAACTCCATTCCAGGATAGGCCTGGCT
>CAUYQG010032137.1:0-10329 GCA_963574415.1 Tarsius wallacei | reverse complement strand
ATCAAAAAATTATCCGGGCATGGTGGCTCATGCCTGTAGTTCCAGCTACTTGGCAGGCTGGCGAGGAAGGATCGCCTGAGCTCAGTAGGTCAAGGCTGCGGTGGCCGTGAGGGTGCCACTGCACTCCAGCCAGGGTGACAGATTGAGACTCTGACTCCCCCCCCAAAAAATAAGATAAAATAAAATAAAACCTATAGAATAAAGATATAAAGAAATAACATTTTTGTACAAGTGAACAATGCATGTATGCCTTAAGCTAAGTATCATTACAAAAAAGTCAGAGTTTAAAAAGTTAAAGTTTATAAAATAAAAAAGCTAAAGTAAGTTACTGATAATTTATTATTAAATAAATAAAAATGGTTTATTCATAAATGTGGGTATCCTAAGTGTATAGTGTTTATGATGTCAGTATAGTGTTTGTGCATAGTGGCATCCCAGGCCCTCACATTCACTCACCACTCACTCTTCAATTCACCCAGCATCCAGTGCTTCTTCATGGTGAGTGTGTCCTATACTGGTGGACCATTTTTCATCTTTTGTACTGTATTTTACTATCCATTTTCTACATTTAGATGTACAAATATTTACCATTGTGCTGTAATTACCTATAATACAGTAACATGCTGTACAGTTTTGTTGCCTAGAGGAAATAGACCATCTCATACAGCATAAAAGTGTGGCAGGCTATATTACCTAGGTTTGTGTAAGCACACTCTAATGTTCTCACAAGGATGAAATTTCCTAACGATGCATTTCTGAGTATGCATTCCCATCATTAATCGATGCATGACTGGGTATACAAACACTCAAAAAGACATTTAAGAACAAGCTCCTTTAGAACAAGGAGCGTGGTACTTCCTGTGCATTTTTTTCTGATACTTAAGAGGAAGTATTTGCTTTCAGTGGAGGAAAAAAATTCTTCATAAAGCACTATCATATTAGGAGTCGATGATTCTGTTATAACTCCTAATGGACTTTCTCAGATATCATAGCCATTTTTGAAAAATCAAAGCAATTTGACACCATAGGTATCATGGGGTAATGTTTAATTTTAACTGAAAACAACTGCAACGATAATAAGATATCATTCACAGGAATGTAAGCAGGCCTCAATAAGGAAAAATGGCTGGGTAGACATACATGAGACATTTTCATGACGACTTGAAGACTGGAAAAATTTGTCTGAGAAGGTGACATGCTTCCAGAGATAATGTGTTGATTAATTGAAAATACTTTCGACCACTCCATTAAATTTGTATCTATTTTTATATAATAGGTGTACTTGGATAAATCATTCTAATCATATTATAAATGAACTGGGAAGGAACTTAATATCTAAAAAAATTTGTATTAACCTTTATTGTAATACAAATATTACTTCAGAATATAGTCATATAATGATGATATTATCATTTAATTATCATTTATTAAGCACCTATTAAGTGCCACATGCTATGCAAAGAGCACTTTATATGCATTAGCTTTTCAATACTCAAAAATTCCCATTAAAAATTTAATGGGTAAATAAGTATTGTTATTATTAGGCCCATCTTACAGGATGAAGAAACTGAGTCTCAGAGAAATTATATAAATTCTCCAAGGTTACATAGCTTGTTAATGGCAGAGCTGGAACTCTAAACATTGACTTATTTAAATATGTTGTGTCATTTCCAAACATTCCATATCAATGATTCTTATAATTTATTCCTTTCTCCCTTCCTCCTTCCCTCCCTCCCTTCCTTCCTTTCTTCTTTTCTTCTTTCTTTCTTTCCTTCCTTCTGAGTCTAAGTCTCACTCTGTCCCTCAGGCTGAAGTGCAGTAACATGATCATGGTTCACTGCAGCCGTGACCTCCTGGGCTCAGTTGATCCTTCCATCTTAGCCTCCCAGGTAGCTGAGACTGCAGGTGTGCGCACCATGCCAGCTAATTTTTTTTTTTTTTTGAGACAAAGCCTCACAGTGTTGCCTAGGCTGGTCTTGAATTCCTGGGCTCAAGCAATTCTCTTGCCTAAGTTTCCATAAGTGCTGGGATTACAGGCATGAGCCACTACGCCTGACCTGTTTCCCCAAAATTAGAAGCATCAGCATTACCTTGGAACTTGTTTGAAACAAAAATTCTTGGTCCACTTCTCTAACTTTCTTTCGTAGCAGAAACTCTAAATGGAACCCAGGAATATGTGCTTTAAAAGTTTTCCAGGTAATTTTAATGAATATGAAAAATTGAGAACCAGTGATATAAGTGTGTTAACTTTAAGATCATACGTTAGAAATTTGATTTTTCTTTAATGAGGCATGATCAGAAATGTTGGACAAAACAGAAAAATGCATAAATTGAATGATATTAAAGATTCTTGGAATGTGTGCCTATCCAAAAGGATTTCTCCTTGACACCTTGGCACCTAGTTAGACTTTTTAAACAGGGAACAAGTTATTTTATACAATTAAGCATGAGGCACAAATTGTACATTTTTAATCTCATTGCCTAGAGCCAACATTCCATGCTACTACTTATGACAAATACTCTTATGTTCTTTTTGTTTGGTTCTTATTTTTATAAGAAGCCTCCTAAAGTTTTGCTTGGTTAAATATATTTATTGTAACATTAACTGTCAATAAAAGTATTCTCTCTGTCAAGTATTGTAAAGAATCTGAGATTTTACACTACATTACTCTATGTGCAAGCTAAGTTAGACTACTACAGTGTCATAAATTAAGTCACAAGACTCCTAGTTCAGAGACAGTGGACTTTATTAATCACAGCAATAACAATAGCCAGAGTATCACTTTTTCTTATACAGGTTCCTCAAGCCCCATGTCCCACAGAAAGACCCAATACAAATAGTCCCATGTGATACCTGCACACACTGAGTTGCACTCCTGAGATGAACACTGAGCTTAGGGAACATCTATTATAATAAGCAGTAGACATACTTGCTCTTTACTCTAGAAGGACATACTATATCTTTCAAGACTATAAGTAAGCTTGCTTTCTACTCTGAAGGGAGGAAATTTCTGTCTCCCAAGATTGTTATACAACCTTCCTTTAAAGGATAGCCTGAATAAATGGCTGGCAGTGCCCCTGTTTGAAAGACATACAGAAACATAAGAGACTTGTCACCCAACAATTTCCTTTCATAAACGTTTGACAAGAATATTCCTCTTCATGAAAATTCCAGTTGGATATTGCCAATAGTTGCACAGTTATAAAACACTAGATTTGCTCATAATGCAATTGTTTATTACATTTTAATTTTTTTCTTTTAGCACTTTATTTTATTTTTATTTTAGACTTGTGGAATGTATGTGAGGATTTGCTCCATACATAAATTGTGTGCAAGTGAGGTTAGGGTTTCCAGCAAGCCCTCTCTCTCTCTAGTAGTGGATCCAATGGGTGGTTATGTACCCCTTATCCACACTCCATTCTTCCCCCCACTACTAGTGCCCAGAATCGGTTTTTCCCACCTTTGTGCTTGCATGCCAATATTTACAGCCCACTTATGTGTAAGAATATGCAGTATTCAGTTTATTGTTTCTGTGATAGTTCACTTAGAATGATGATCATCAGTTATCTACTTGTTGCTGCAGAAGACATGATTTTGTTCTTCTTCATGGCTATATAGTATTCCATAGTGTGTACGTACCACATTTTCTTTTTTCTAGTCTACTTTCAAAGGGCCTCTGGATTGGTTCCATGTTTTTTGCTGCAAAGACTATGCATGTGCAGGTGTCTTTTTGGAAGAGCAATTAATGTTCCTCTGGGTATAGTCCCAGAAGTGAGGTTGCTGGATCATATGGTAGCTTAATTTTTAGTTTCCTTACTTTCCATACAAGTTGAACTAACTTGCATCCCCACCAACATTGTAGAAGATTTTCTCCTCAGTTTCATTGACACCTTTTTATTTATTTTTTTAGTTTTTGATAATGTCCATCCTGACTAGTGTGAAGTAATATCTCACAGTAGTTTTGATTTGCAATCTCTGATAATTAGTGAAGCTTAGTAGTTTTTCAAATGTTTGTTGGCTGCTTGAAGGTCTTCCTCTGAGAAGTGTCTGTTCATGTCCTTTGCCCACTTTTTAATGGGGTTGCTTTTTTTCCCCCACTGCCAATTCATTTGAATTCTTTGTAGATCAAGATGTTAGGCCTTTGTTAGCTGTATAGCTTGCAAATATACTTTTCTCCATTTTGGGGGCTGTCTCTTTATTCTTCTGATGGCTTCTTTTGTTGTGTAAAAATTATTTAGCTTGATAATTTCCACCTGTCAATCTTAGACTTTGCTGTATTTGCTTTGGAGGACTTGAACATGAATTTATTGCCTACTCCAATATCTAGGAAGGCTAGATATAGTTTTCTTCTAAGCTTCTTATAGTTTTGAGCTTCACAATTAAATCCGTGATCCATTTTGAGTTAATTTTTATATATGGTTATAGGCCAAGTTCCATTATTCTGCATGTGGTTCATCAGCTTTTCTAGCACTATTTGCTAAATATGGTATTTTTCTCCATATAGCATGGCTTTAGCTATTTGGGCTCTTTTTTTTTTACTTCCATGTTTATTTCTGTATTGTCTGTTCTAGGTCTATGAAAAATTATGGTGATAGTTTGATAGGGATTGCATTGAATCTATGTATTGTCTTGGGTAGGATAAATACCTTGACAATATTGACTTTTCAATCCATGAACATGGTATGTTTTTTCTACTTGTTTGTGTCATCCTTGATTTCTTTTTGTGGCTATTGTTTCTGAGATTGTGTTTTTTATTTGATTCTCAGCCTGCTTGTTGGTTTATAAAAAAGTGACTGTTTTTTTGCCCATTGATTTTGGATCCTTAGACTTTACCAAAGTCATTTATCAAGAAAGAATTTTGGATTTTATTAAATGCTTTTTTCTGCATCCAATGAGATAATCATGTGGTTCTTGGTTTTACACCTGTTTATGTAGTGTATTACATTTATTTATTACATATGTTGACTCAGTCTTGCATTCCAGTCATAATGGGAAATCCTTGAGATGCTTGAAATGTGCTGTTGGGTATGGTTTACTAGAAAATTGTTGAGAATTTTTGCATCTATGTTAATCAGTGAAATTGGGCAGCAGTTGTCTTTCTTTGCTGGGTCTTTGACATTTTTGTATATCAGGATTATATTGGCCTTATACAAGAAGCTAGGAAGAATTCTTTGCTTCTTGATTGCTTAGAATACATTCAATAGGATTGGTATCAACTCTTTCTTATACAGCTTATACAATTCAGCTGAGAAATCACTTGGCCCAGAGGTTTTTAAAACAATTTTTTTAAATTAATCAATTTATTTTTATTTTTTTGGTGGAGAGGTTACCTATTATTAAGTCAATTTATTGTATTGTTATAAGTCTGTTTAGGATTTGAATTTAAATAGATCTATTTAAGCAGGATATTAAAGTCTCTGAATATAATTGCTGTCTACATCCTCTCTTAATTTAATTAAAAACTGTTTTACAAATCTGGGTGTGCCTCTGTTGAATGTACATATATTCAAGATGAATATTCCTTGCTGATGGATTGAACTTTTATTATTATGTAGTGTCCTTTTAAACTTTCATTGTCTTAAAGTCCATTTTGTCTGATATAAGAATGGCTACCTCTGCTCTTTTTTGTTTTCCATTTGCCTGGATGATCTTTCTCCAGTCCTTTACCTTGAACTTGTGGGTGTCATTTACAGTGAGATAGATGGGTTTCATGAGGACAGGAGAAGGATGGACCATGCTGCTTTTTACAATTTACCATTCTATGTCTTTTGAGTGGAATGTTTAGTCTATTCATGTGTAAGCTAATTATTTATATGTGGGTTTTGTTCCTGTCATATTGCTATTAAGAGGCTGCTTTCCCTTTTAGGTTTTGTGGTTGATTTGCATGGTCTACAAACTCTGTGCTTGCTGGTGTTTTGCAATGGGTAGAATTGTTCTTTTGGTTCTGTGTTTAGAAAATTCTTAAGTATCTCCTGGAGAAGGGTCTAAAGTGGCATATTTCTTAGGGATTGGATGTCTGGGAAGGCTTTTAATTCTCCTTCATTAATTAAGTTTGGCAGGGTAGGAGAGTCTTGACTGAAGTTTCTTTTCTTTAAGAATTTTGATGTTGGGACCCCAGTTCCTTCTGTCTTATAGTACTCTCGCTGAGAAGTCTGCCACAAATCTGATGAGTCTTCCTCAGTAGGTGGTCTGTTCCTTCTCTCTAGCTGCCTTTAAGATTTTTTCTTTCAAGCTCACATTGTGGAAATGGATTATTATGTGTCTTGAGGATGGTTTTCTCTTGTAGTACCTTACAGGAATTTTCTGAATCCTTTGTGTCCATATGGTCACCTCTCTGGCAAGATAGGGGAAATTTTATTTGATGATCTCTTGGAAGGCTTGCTCCAGCATGTTCTCAGTTTCCTCTTGTCTCTCAGGGATGTAAATCAACTGCAGATTTGGTCTCTTTACATAACCCCAAATCTCTTGTAGGTGTTGCTTATGATTTACAAGTCTTTTCTTATTATTTTTGTTGGACTAGATTAGTTCAATAATTCAGTTCTCAAGCTCTGAGATTCTTTCCTCTGCCTGGTTGATTCTGTTATTCAGGCTTGTCATCATGTTTCAAAATTCTAGGAAAGAATTCTTCATTTCTAGGAGTTCAGATTGGACCTCTCTCATATTGGTCAGTTCAGCTTTTACTTTCTGCATCATTTCCATTGCTTGGATTACCTGGGCTTCCATCTTCTCATGACTTTCCTTGACAGTCTTTTTCATCCATAGTCTGAATTCTCTGTTTGCTATCAAGGTCAGGTCTTTCTGGATGGGTTCCATTGCTTGGGATCTGGAAAGCCTTTTGGTGGGTTTCTATTAATTAAGGCACTGGATTGCCAGTGTTTTGTTTTGTTTTGTTTTTTGCTGATTCTCCTCATTTGTAGCAAATTCTTCTCTTTTTATGTTTAGTTGTATTGCTTTTAGTTGGATTATATTGCTACTTTTATTTGTTCTCTCTCCTTTGGCCCACCAGTGGGAAAGGGGGAGGGACTAGTACTATGAACAGTGGTGCTCTGGGGGGAGACTGTCTGAAGCTACTTCACTGTTGCAGCCTGGCAGAAATTCCTTTATGTCAGATTATTTTCTCTCCCTCCAGGACAGGTTATGTGATGAACTCCTTACCAGACTTCTTGTCTGTCAGCAGGGTTGGAAAGTGACCAGGTGGAGCCCAGGGACTCTACCCTGGCTCAGGTACTCTTGTGGATATGGATTGATTGACCTCTTCCCATTTGGGCTGGACTACCCTTCTTGCAGAAAAGTAGAAGGGAAGTGGTGGCAGGGTTTTATTCCTCCTTCCATCTATGGGTAGTCAGGGTCACTGACACTGCAGTGCTATGCTGCATTGCCCCGCCACTTAGATTCCACCTTGGGAAGGGCTGTAATCACAATGGTGGTTCCCTGAAGGCAAGCCCTAACTGCAGAGCTACAAGAGCTGTTCATTGCTGGTGATACTTTCCTGAATTAGTTTCATTGCCCCTACTGGGATGGGAGGAGTGGGAACACACCCATGTACACAGACTACTCCTGCTGGTTGTTTCCCACAGAAACTTTCCATAGAGCAGTCAGTGGTTGCAGTGGGAGAGCTTTAAGAACTGAGATTCCCCAGGTTACATGTGGGGCCGCTATGCTTCTGTGTCCACCCAGGGCAGCCTTTTGCACCTGGCTGCACAGAGATCCACATGAGGTATGCAGAGAAGAAATCTGCCATTTTCACTCAACCCTTGTATCCAAAGGTGCTCTCTCATTTTGGCATTGACTTCAGGGGTATCTGAAACTTGGAACTCTCTGTCCTCTGCATCTCCAGGTGGCCATCTGACAGACCTCAGCTTGGGTTTTCAGATCAACCCCCAAGGCCCCAGGTTTGTTCCTCCATATAGGCTTCTTTGCAGAGAGCTGCAATCATGGGATTTCTTCAGTTGGTCATCTTAGTTCTCCACATTTTTAAAATATGACAGATGCTGTATGTATTAAGTTCTTTTGTAACTTGAATAAAATCACATCCCGATCAGGAAACTTTCCAGATTATCTGAAATAAGTTATACTTTACATAATTCAACATTATATGCACATATATGTCATTTAATACTAAATTATAGATCAAGACTATATAGGGAATGCCAAAAAAAGTATTCACATTTCGAGAGATGTTATCTATGCATTACTTTTGGAGTTGAATTAAATTACAGAAGCAATATATAGAAAGATATTTGCTCAACTGTGCTTCTGCCATTTCCTTTCACTGTCCTGTCTGTCACATGGTGATGCCAGCATTCATTTGATTAATGCCATCTTTTGAATGAACATCATACTTAAAATATGTATATATTTATTGGCACCCTCTGTATTTTGGAATCCACCACTAAAATATAAGAATTCAGCTTTCTGTGTGGTGTTGCTTTGTGATGATGCCTAGTAGCAAGTTGCTTCTAAAGAAGAACCAAAGTATCAAATCTGAGTGGAGCAAAAAAGGTCATTTTCATAAATAGTGGTTATTCTCAATGTAAGATATTAACTTCTGATACGATTAAGAGCAATACTTGTTTCTCATTTTGAAATAGATTATCTTATATAAGTGTTCAAAACTTCTACTTGAACCTGGAGAAAAGAAGGGTGAGAGTTGACTTTGGAGGGAGCCTGGGTGAATTAATGTGGTTTCATTTATGTTTCTTTCTTTGTAAAAATATCTCTTTAATTCAGAAGTATAAACTATGAATAGCTAATTTGAATAGGTTTTAGATTTTGATATCAAGTGATAATTGTTTCTGGCCTACATTTCCTATTCTAACTTAATTAACTTAACATGCTACCTAAGTTGTTTGTGAAGGAGATCTTTGTTTACTAACAGTAAGATTAATTGCAATATCTTACTGCTCTTCAAATACCTTTTGAAACCAAGAGCAAATAAGCTGAAATGGTAAAAGTAGAGGAAGAAAGAAAGGTCAAAGAGAGGCAAGGAATCAAGAAAGTAAAGAGAAAATAATTTGAAACAATCTGAAGCACGTAGTTATTTATTTAATGATTATGGAAAACATTGAGAGAGAACTATTAAAGTAAATAAATTTTTGTTGAGTTAAAAGTAGACTTTCTTCACAAAGAGCATTTGTTCAGGATTTTGGCAACAATTTACTATAGAAACAATAGTTCAAACATAAATACACACAGTGAAATTCATATAATGTGCAATCGTGCTGAAAGCTTATTCACAGAAACTTAAAATAATGTTGGGATTTGTAAGTTCTTATTTTTCCTGACACTGTTTATTACTCAGAGTTGCATTAGTGTATCAAGCTTTACTTTATCCATTTTGATGTCAAAATTCATCCTTCAGAATTTCTCCTCTGATATTCATTTGCTTCCCCTCCTTTCCTAATGACCTATCTTTGACAAATATGCTCGCATAAGTGACAAAGTACAATATGAATCATTCTATAGATTCTTAATAAAATATACTTAATCTATGTCATTGCATCTCTATATTAATGTATAAGAGCAAAGCTCTTCTGATTATTTTCTTTTGTAAAGTCCAAGAAAGTGAGGAGTGTGTAACTGCACACCACATGCAGTAAGTGTTCAGTATATGCTGTTACTTAATGCATTGGCATGAAGGTAATTTGAAGTAAAAATTAAGGTAAGATTGCAGCCTCGGGACCACAGAAATGATCTTCAAGTTAAATACTAGAAATGCATTTCAATCATTTATGCTGTATAACTAACCACTACAAAATGTAGCGCTTAAAAAAAATCACCATTTTATTTGGTTACAATTCTGCAATTTGGGTTAGATGCTCATATGAGCAGTTCTTATGCTGGTCTTTTCCAGAGTCACTTAAATGAATAAAATCATCTGGTAACTCAACTGTAGTTAGAAGATATAAGTTAGCCTCAATCACATATCTGCTACTGTTGCTAGTTGGTCTTGAACACCTTATCTGTGATGGCTGTTTTCTCCTCCGTGTGGCCTTTCATCTTACAATAGCTACACAGAGGTTCTTCATGTGATAGTAGAAGTGTCTCAAGACAGAAAAAGAGAGAAGCTTCTTGGCCTATGGAGGCCCAGTATCAAGAGCTACACAATATCACTTTTGCAATATTTATCTGGTCAAAGCAAGTCACAGATGAGCCCAAATTCCAGAGATGGGAAAACAGACATCATCTTTTTTTTTTTTTTTTTTTGAGTTGGAGTCTCACTCTGTCACCCAGACTGGAGTGCAGTGGCCGCTCCCGGCCACCGCAGCCTCGACCCGCTGGGCTCCGGCGATCCTTCCGCCTCAGCCTTCCAAGTAGCTGGAACTACA
>CAUYQG010032134.1:0-15607 GCA_963574415.1 Tarsius wallacei | reverse complement strand
ACCGTATTCTCTTCACGTGTTTTATTTTCCTTCCGCCATCTGCTCAAATTAAATCATTCTAATTGGTCTGTGTTCACACAGGGGGAAAGTGATGGGGAGTGGGAGGGGGCCGGGGAAGGGCAATGCTGTTGCAAAGCAAGTAGCATTGGATTCTGAGGAAGAAAGAAGGAGGTTTCTTTACCCCCTCCCCTAATTTTTTTAATAAAAGAACTTATCAAGTGATGTGAATTAAGCAAATGCTTTTCTACCTCTAGTGGAATTGGTGCTTGCAGTGTTTTACTGACAGTTGCCAAGGATGAGAAACACAGCCCCGGGGCTGCTTTGGGGGGCTGGGGGGCTCGTGGAAGTAGTTGGCCCCCAAGACTCGAGCGGGGTCCGTGAATAGCTGCCACCCGGGGGCCGTGTGGGCTGTGTGTGCACGCTGGGGAGTGGTGGGGAAGGGGTTAAGGCAGAGATGACACCGCTGGCATGAATAGTGGTCCTGGTGCTACATTCATTATTGTCTCTGGCCGTAATGATGTGTCTGGCTCATGCAAGTCGTCGGGGGCTGGCCCGTGGTCGTTATTTTCAATTATGGGGGACTCAACCAGAGTTGACAAGGGGCAACTTCGCACATCCACCCGGGGCCCGGAGCCCGCGGAGCCGGCCTGCAGCCACGTGGTGCCTTATTAGAAGCTCACTCTCAGGGCTAGGACTCGACCTGCTCGACATCCGTTGGTGTTCATGTTGGATGCTCCCCGACAGGGAGGATCAGTCCTGCTTATTGCTGGGTAAAGAGCTGCCCACTGGAACTTTGAAAACTTTTATCTTTGGGGAAAAGGGTGGGGTGCACTCAACCGTTTTGTTTCGTAGTGCATTTGAGGCAAATGCTTGGAAAAAGTATCAATTCCTTTGCTACGTGCCCGGCAACTTCCCAGTCCCCTTCACCCTGCGCTTCGAGTTTTGCAGACTTTAATAGCAATAGTCTTAATTCGGCTGGCAAAAGCTGACTATATTGAGTTAAAGAGTATTAGTACAACAGAATGTGTAATCTGGATAAACA
This sequence comes from Tarsius wallacei, assembly GCA_963574415.1. NCBI lineage: Eukaryota > Metazoa > Chordata > Mammalia > Primates > Tarsiidae > Tarsius > Tarsius wallacei. Next base: position 14,565 of record CAUYQG010032134.1, on the reverse strand, counting down.
GTTTGTATAGTCAGTATTGTAAAAAAAAAAAAAAAAAAACCCCAAACCAAAAAAACCCGTATAATGTCCTCCAAGTTCACCCATGTATGTTGCAAATGACAGGATTTCCATCTTCTTTAAGACTGAATAATAGTATTCCATTGGGCAAATATACTGTGACATCTTTATCCAACCATCCATTAGTGGACACTTGGGTTGATTCCTTATCTTGGCTTTGGTGAATAATGCTTCAATAAAACCAGGCATGGTGGCTCATACCTGTAATCCCAGCACTTGGAGGCAGGAGGATTGTTTGAGCCCAGGAATTTGAGATCAGCCTGGACATGTAGACCTCATATCTACAAAAAAAATTTTTCAAAAAATAGCCGAACCTGGTGGTGTGCATTTATAGTCCCAGCTACTTGGGAGGCTAAGGAGGGAGGCTTTCGTGAGCCCAGGAGTTCAGGGCTGCAGTGAGCCATGATTGTGCTAGCCTCTAGCTCTCTAGTTGAGGTGACAGAGCGAGACCTCAACTTAGAAAAACAATTTTTTTCGCTATACATCATGCTTTGTTTAACAACAGGGTTATGTTCTGAGCAAAGTGTCAGTAGGTGGTTTTGTCACTGTGGGAACATCTTAGGGTATACACAGATCTAGATGATATAGCCTGTCTGGAGGGCATACACCTAGGCTATATGGTACAGCCTGTGGCTCTAAGGTTACAAATCTGTGCATGATGTCACTGTACTGAACACTGTAGGCAACTGTAACACAGTGGTAAGCATTCATCTATCTAAGCATACCTAAACATAGAAAAGGTCCAGTAAAAAAGCAGAGTTATAATCTTACGGGACCACCATCATGTATGTAGTTTGTCATTGACTGAAATGCTATTATGTGGCATATGACTGTAGTTATTTTTAATAATTTTGTCTTTTAGTCCTCATAGTAAAGATAACATTGCTTCGTACGCCGCCATTACAGTGCTAGAGTATTTTGGCTATGACCCTGTGCTACTTATATCATTCAATTTTGTGATTTTATGTTTTCTTTATTAGTAGTATTTTGTTTCAGCTTAAATAATTCCTTATAGCAATTTCTCTAAGGCAGGTGAGTGGTGATAAACTACCTTAGCTTCTGTTTGCCTGGGAAAGTTTTTATTTATCCCTCATTTCTGAAGGACAGCTTTCCTGGTTAGAGTATTCTTGTTGACATGTTTTCTTTCTTTCTTTTCCTTTTTTCTTTTTTTTTTTTTTTTGAGTTGGAGCCTCACTCTGGCACCCAAACCGGAGTGCAGTGGCCGCTCCTGGCCCCCGCAGCGTCAACCTGCTGTGCTCCAGCGATCCTTCCGCCTCAGCCTTCCAAGTAGCTGGAAATACAGGCGCATGCATGCTACCACACCCGGCTGATTTTTTGATTTATTGTAGAGATGAGGTCTCGCCAAGTTCCCAGTCTGTCCTGGCCTATAGGATTTCTGCTGAGAAATATAGTGATAACTATATTTGATATGTTATCAAATATGTTGTGATATGTTTCTTCTCTCTGCTCTCAGAATATTTTTCTTTGTCTTTGATTTTTGATAGTTGATTGTATGTCTTGATGGAAAATAATGATTTTTAAAATTCCAGCATTTCTTCTAATTTTATCAGTTGGTTATCTATGGTAAGAAAAGGTTTTCCTTTGTCCCTGTAAATTGTCTGCTCTGGCTGCCATAACAGAAGACCACAGACTAGGTGGCTTACACAACAGGAATTTATTTTCTCACAGCTTTGAAGGCTAGAAATCTAAGGTCTGAGTGTCATCACTGTTCGTTTCTGGTGACGTCTCTTTAGGTTGCTGACTGCCACCTTCTGTGACCTTATGTGGCGTTTTCTCTGTGCATGCAGGGCAAGAAAGAAATCCCTGATATCTCTTTTTCTTCTTTCAAAGGCATCAGTTCTATAGGAGTGAGGCCCTACTCATGTGACCTTGTTTAACCTAAATTGCCGCCTTAAAGGCCTTGTCTCCAAATACGGTCACATTGGGGGTTAGGGCTTCAACATATAAGTTTTGGAGAGACACACTTTTATCTATAACACTCTTCTATTTGTGGGTAGGCATACGTGTACATGTACGTCTGTATTCACTGGACTCATGGATTCTGTACTCACTTGATTATAATATTTAATTATCATTATTTTTTCATGATCATACTGTCTCATATTTGGCCAATGTAAGACCCTTCAAATTGGCTCTTGCATCCTTTTATAGTGTGTTTCTGATCTTTTTGGGTTTTTGGTTTTTTTTTTTAGTTGGAGTCTCACTCTGTCATCCAGGCTGGAGTGCAGTAGCACACTCATGGCCACCCCACGTTGACCTGCTGGGCTCCGGCGATCCTTCCACCTCAGCCTTCTAAGTAGCTGGAACTACAGGTGTGCACTACTGCGCCCAGCTAATTTTTGATTTATTGTAGAGACGAGGTTTCGCCAAGTTGCCCGGGCAGGTCTCAATCCTGCAGGCTCAGGCAATCTACTCACCTCAGCCTCCAAAAGTGCTGGGATTACAGGCTGAGCTACCGAGCCCAGCTGACCTCTTTGGTTTTACTGAACATTTTTGTTATAGTTGTCTTGCCGTGATATTTTATCCAGTTTTCCATTCTATGTCTTTTCAGTGGTGCATTTAGCCCATTCACATTCAGGCTAATTATTGAGATGTGAGCGTTTATTCCTGAAATGAGGTTCTTACAGAGTTTGTTGTTGTTGCTGCTGCTGTTTATTTGTTTGCTGTCTTTCTTTTGATTTTTGGGTTGATTCATGTGTGTTTTCAATTCTTTTCCAGCACTCTTAGGAAGGGTGTTATCATTTTTTTTTCTCTCTTCTGTATTTAATATTTTCTTAAGTGTTTCTTGTATAGCTAGTCTGGAGGCACTATAAGCTCTTAGGGATTGAATGTCTGGGAAGGATTTTAATTCTCCATCACTGAAGAAACTTAGCTGGGTAGGTAATTCTTGGTTGAAATTGTTTATATATAGTTGAGAACTTTGAAGATTGGGCTCTAAGCTCTCCTAGCCTGAAGTGTTTCTGTAGATAAGTCTGCTGCTATTCTAATTGGTCTTCCCCAGTGGGTAGTTTGACCTTTCTCTCTTGCTGCCCTTAGGATTTTTTCCTTTACACCTACTTTGTGTAGGTGAATAAGTATGTGTCTAAGAGTTGGTCTCCTCATTTACTGTCTTGCAGGGATCTCTGAATCTCTTGTGTTTGAGTGATTGTGTTACTGATGAGATGAGGGAAGTTTTCTTGGATAATTTCATAAAATGTTTGCTCCATGGTCTCTGTCTATCTGCCTCAGGAATTCCAATTAATCTTATATTTGGCCTCTTGAAATAATTGTTCATCTCTTGGAGGCTTTGTTCTATCTTGTTACATTTCTTTTCTATGTTTTTAACAGTTTGGGTTAGTTCCACATTTTGGTCCTTAAGTTCTGAGATTCTCTTTTGCTTGATTAATTTTGCTTTCCATCTTATCAGTTTGCTGTTTATTTCATTCACTGTATTCTTTATTGCTGTTATTTCATTATCAACTCCTTCATTCTTTCCTCTTGTCTCTCCTCATTTCTATTTTTTCTATTAATGTCCTGATATCTGGGTTTGTGGCTTGAAACCAGTCATTCTGGGGGCTCGTCATTGTTCGAGTTCCAAAGTCTGTATTCTCAGTGGCTCACTTCCCAGGGGTATGTGTGAGACAAATATTCTTCCTTTGTCTTTTCTTCATTTGTGCAGGTGTTCCTCTCCCTTTTTAAAACCTCTTCTTTAATTCTGTTATTTATTGATGAGGGATAGCTTTTATTTCCTGTTTGCTCTATCTCCTATCTTTCCTTTTGTAGATCCTCTGGTTTTGTTCAATTCCGAAGCTGGACTGGGGGTGGGGATCTGTGCTTTTCAAAGTTTTGAGATTTAATTGAGGGGGAAGCTGTGATTCAGAAGGTATCTGCAAATCCCAGTATCTGCTCACAGGTGTGAGGGCCCCCTGGAACCCTCTTCCCACTGCCTTCCAATCGGTCCATGTAGTGAGGGTGTCTGTTTGCCCCTGAAAGCAAAATGAGATAAGAAAAGGGAAAAGGATGGAAGAAGGAAAGCGGAAGATGAAAGGCAGGTGGAAAGAGGGAAGAAGAGGGGAAACTGACAGGCGTACCAACTAATGAATAAACAGAGAGACAAACAAAGACAGAAAAAACAAAAAAGACAAAAACATACAGACAATCATACAAACAAACAACGCCCCCCCACCCTCCGTTGGTGTACTCTCCCTCAAAAACACCCATACATAAACAGAAAAATCTTTTAAAAACCATTGAAATAACAGAAACAAAGCAAGAACAAAAACATAAGCACAAACAGAAAGAAAGAGAGGAGGAAAAAAAAGCTAAAACCTAAACTAAAAACAAACTAGAAGGAAAAAAAACTCACTTTGTGTCCACTTCTGTAACTCCAGTTTCCTTTCAGGCTTTAGGGAGCAGCTCAGGTCTCCAGCCCCTCCCCTCCCTCCCCTCTCAGTGCAGGCTGACAGGTTGCTTTCGGTGTGGGTCAGATGCCCTACAGACTACTGGGGGAGGAGGATGGATCGGATCCCGACTCACCCTCCTCGCTGCTGCTCAGATCTGACGTGTCTGCCTGTCCCAGCGTGGGGGAGGGGCATCTGTCTCCCTGAGTCTGATGAGAAGACAGCCTCTGGGTCCCAAGGTGGAGGCTGGGCGGAGCTGGCCGGGGCAATGCAGGTCTCTGCCCGGTCCTGGGACTAGGAAGGTGGCGGCCATCGGCGTTTCATCATCAGCACTGGAGCTTTATTCCAGATTTCCATGACCTGCCTTCTCCACCCTTCCTCCTGCTTGTGCCCGGCCTGCTGCTGCAGGTGCTGGAGTGGGCCCGGTGCCAGGGGGTGAGGGGCGGCTATTCTCTGCTGCCTCCTCTCAAGAGATCCAAGAGTGGCAGACGATCCTTTGCACCTGAGTCTCCAATCGCAGGGTGCTGGTGGGTTGCAGTCACCTCCAGAGGGGCATGAGCCCAGTCTCCCCTCAGATGCACTTTCACCCGCCCACCGGCACGCACCTACTCACGCAGTCTTTATGGACTCTCGCTTTTGCAGAGACTCTCAGACCCCGACCTGTTCCGCCACCATTTGTCTGGTTTTAGCATTCAGAGGTCGCCTGCTTTGCACACCGCGCAAGATCGTGCCCCGAATCGACTCGCAGCTGGTAAAGTAAGCCTCAAGACTGTGAAGATTCACGCCATCGCTGCCCGTGGAGTTCTGTGACCCAGAGACTCCTGCCAGGCTGCTGCATAACGTCTTTCGGGCCTTTGGGCCCCCTCTCCAGCCCCCCTCTCTCCGGGAGCTCCTGTCCAGGGTCCCATGCCTGAGGGACTTGCTCCCCGCGCCGCCGTCTGAAAGCATCGCCCGACAAAGCGTGTGTGTGCCGCTGCCACCTTGTGGCCATGCTGTTCTTCTTGGTCGAGCCTCGAATTCCTCGAACGCCCAACAGGGTCCCGAACCAGGCCTGTGTATGGAGAGGGCCTTCCAGGGGCAGCCCTGCAGGTGTAGGCGGGGAGTTAGACCACCTGGGCTCCGGGCTGCCCACCCTGCTGCCGGCTGCCCGTGAGCCCGGGCAGGGCACTCAGTCTCCCCGAGTCCTTGTCTGTTAACCAGGAATCATGAAAGTGTCCATCACAGGAGGGCTGTTGGGAGGATTCGGTGAGCCTGGCCCAGAATGAGCACTGGAGAGATGGCAGATGCGGTCTACTAGGTGAATAGAAGGTTATGCAGGTTCCCTGAGGTTTGTCTGGCCAGGGTTTTAACACGATCTCTGGATGCCCGTCAGATAATCGACTAGGTTCATCACTTGAAAACGCTCACACGCACATACGCCTTGCGCACTGTTTTGTAATCTGCTTTCTTCAACATAGCAAAATACTGGAATAACATACCTCTAGATCATTTTAATTGTATGATGATATACAAAGAAATAACTAGTGAATAGCCTATTTGGGGACAAGTCAAGGGGTTTTCCATTTTTCATTATGTAAATAATGAAGAGATAAATAGATGTGTTTGTATTTACACATTACTCCTTTTTCTGTTTTGTTTTGTTGGTTTTTTTTTTTTTTTGGAGTTGGAGTCTCACTCTGTCGCCCAGACTGGAGTGCAGTGGCCGCTCCCGGCCACCGCAGCCTCGACCTGCTGGGCTCCCGCGATCCTTCCGCCTCCGCCTTCCAAGTAGCCGGAACTACAGGTGCACGCTGCCACGCCCGGCAGATTTTTGATTTGTTGTAGAGATGAGGTCTCACCAAGTTGCCCGGGCGGGTCTCGAACCCGCGGGCTCAGGCGATCCACTCACCTCGGCCTCCCAAGGCGCGGGATTACAGGCTGAGCCACCGAGCCCGGCTTACACTATTATTCCTTCTTCTGATTTTTTTAGAATATGTTTCTAGAAATGGAATTACTGGATAAAAGTATATGTGTGTTTTAAAGTTTTGATTACTGTTGTTGGAACTTTGCTAAGAAATTTTACTGAGAAACTAAGGTAGTACGTTTTTTGGATGTTTTCACCTTTTAAAAACTATACATAACACAAAATCTACCATCTTAACCATTTTTAAGTGTACAGTTCAGTGAAATTAAGCACATTTGCATTGTTGTATTCAGTCATTATCTCCATCTATCCAACAGGACTCTTTACACTTTACAAATTAAAACTTTGTATCTGTTACAAATAACTCCCAAGTGAGATGAAAATTTATGTCCTCACAAAGACCCAGACACAGATGCTTATACCAGCTTTATTGATAACTGCCACAAGTTGGAGGCAACCAAGATGTCCTCCAGCAGAGGAATGGATAAACTGTGGTACGTTCACACAATGAGACACTCAGCACTAAAAAGAAATGGCCTGTCAAGTCATGAAGAGACACAGAGGAAATGTGAATGCATATTCCTGTTCCTTAAAAAGGCCCTATATGCAAAATGACCCCCAAGTGCAGAAGGAGCTGAGAAACCAAAGAATGAGGCAGACTACTCAGTTTGCCAGTATAGGGTGATTTATTGGGGGAACTTATGTACAGAGCGTTGTCTTGGGTGGCAGCAAGACAGGCAGATTTCTGCACTGTTACTGCCCCCGACTCAGGGGTTATACACCATAAGGAAAGGGGGTACGTGCCCTACAGAGACAACGAAAGGTAATCTTCCAGGACAGGCAAGAATGCTAGGTGTGTCATAGCCTACAGTAACAAATAGATTATTTTGATTTAGAGCAGAATTTATCATGAGTACACATTCTTACATGAGGGAAAGTAAATAAAGTAGAAATCAGGAGGCGTTCGCAGGACTGGAGTTAATCAGAAGTCAGCATGGCAGATTAGCATCCAAGATGGAGTGACTTTTGTCTCCACATTTACTGAGTAAAAGAAGTCATTCTGAAAAGGCTATATAGTACCTGATTTCAACTATATGGCATTCTGGTAAAAGCAAAACTATGTAACAGTAAAAAGATCAGTGGTTGCCAGGAGTTAGGGGAGAGTGAAGAGTGAGAATTTTTTAGATCAATGAATAATTCTGTATGACGCCATAATGTTGTTACATGCCATTATATGTTTTAGTCCCAAACCACAAAATACCAGCATCGAGAGTAGACATTAAACGATGGACTTTAAGTGGCAATGGTGTGTCGACGCAGGTTCACTGATGATAACTGGTCTACCACGCTGGTGAGGGATGTGGACAGTGGGGGGACTGTGCGTGGCGGGGAGAAGCAGAGGGCGCACAGGACTGCTCGGTACTTTGGGCTCAGTTTTGCTTTGAACATACAATTTCTCTTTAAAGCAAAGTCTATAAACATTTTTGTAAGACAATGAACAGCTGGGTGCGGTGGTGCATGTCTGTAGTCCCAGCCACTTGGGAGGCTGAGAAGGGACGCACGGGAGGCTGAGGCTGCGACAATCTGTGATAATGGCACTGCATTCCAGCTCCAGTGGCGGAGAAAGACCCCAACTCAAAAATGGATACATAAATAAATAAAATAGAAAGACAACGAATAGATGCAAACACCATAATGACAAAAATATTCAAATGATCTGACAAATGTTTTAAAGTAACCACGATAAAAACACTTCCACAAGTAATGCAAATATGCTTGAAATAAAGAAAAAATCGAAAGTCTCAGCAAAGAAATAGAAGATACAAAGAAGAACCAAACAGGAAGTTTAGAACAGAAAAGTATATAGCCCCATGCATCGGCTGAATCAAAAAATGGAAGGGACAGAGGGAAGAATCAAAATGAACATCAAGATGAACAATAGAAATTATCCAAATGAAGAACAGAGAGAAAATAGACTACCAAAAAAAATGACCAGTGCCTCAGGAACCTCTTGGACTATACAAAAGATAGAACATTCTTGCCATCATCGTCGCAGAAGAATAGGAGGAGAAAGCTGAGTAAAAAAGGACTTGAAGAATTAATGATTGAAAATTCCTACATTTGGCAAGAGACATCAACCTGCATATTCAAGAACCAGAGTGAATTCCAACAGGATCAATCTCAAGAAATCCACTCAAGACACATCATAATTAAACATCTGAAACTGAAGTAAAAGAAAAAGACAGTAAACTCAGTCAGAGAGAAATGACACCTTACCTATAGAAGGAAAAAGATTTGAATGAGTTTCTGTCTGCATGTAACTCTTGATTCCCCAAAAACTTAGCTACTAGTAGCCTACTGTTGACAGGAAGCCTAATCGTAACATAAACGGTTGCTTAACGTGACATATTTTGCATAGGTAATATGCTGCATTCCTACAATAAAGTAAACTGCATAAGAGAAAACGGTATTAAGAAAGTCATAAGGAAAAGAAACTAAATTTACTGTTCATTAAATGGAAACGGGTCATCGTAAAAGGCACCGTCCTGGTCGTCTTCATTTTGAGCAGGCTGAGGAGGAGGAAAAGGAAGAGTCGTTTTGCCGCCTCAAGGTGGCAGAGGTGGAAGAAGGGGGTGCAAGTGTGCCTGACCGTTCAAATCTGTCTTGCTCAAGGGTCGACTGGACTCAAAAACACCGCAGACAAATAAAAATTAAACTCTAAAAAAAAATGTTCAAGTAACCTACAGGAAGACAGAAAATAAAATAGGGAAACAAACATCAGAAAAAAATAACAGAAAACAAAACAATACCTGTAATAAACCCTAACATCTCAATGATGACATAAAATGTAAATGGTCTAAATGCAACCATTAAAAGACGAAATTTAAAAGAGTAGATTAAAAAAACGACACACTGTATGCAGTCTACAAGAATATCACCTCAGATCTAAGGATATAAGCAGGTTGACATAAAAGAATGTTGAAAGACATAAATTACAAATATTATTCAAAAGAATGCAGAAATGGTTACTTTATATCACATAGAGTTCTAAGTAAAGAAAATAAAATTATGAGACAGAGGGGTCGTTAATCCTTACAAATGTAAATCCACTAAGGAGTCATGGCAATACTAAATGTGGTACCAATCAAACAACAGAGCTGCAAAGTATGTGAATAAAAAACCGATAGAACTGAAAGGATAAATGGATATATCCACAGTTGTAGCTGGAGACATCAACACCTCTCCCTCAACAAATAATAGAATTAGCAGAAAATCAGCTAAGATAAAAAAACAACTTAAGAACAAACCAACAGAAGAGAATCAACATTTATCAAACAGTATACTAGCAACGTCAGAATGCATATTTTTTCCCCAAGGAACCACAGAATATATATCCCAAGATAGACCATACTAGGCCACAAAACAACCCTCAACAAATTCAAAAGTATTGAAATGCATGCAGAATGCATTCTTTGATGACAATGGAATCAAACTGGAAATCAATAACAAAAAGATAATAATAAGATTTCCAAATACTTGGAAACGAAACAGCACTCTACTAAATAATCCATGGGTCCAAATGATCAGGGGTTCTAGCTGTACACCTTTCTATCTGAGTCTATTGCCTACTGAGCCTGACAAGGCAGAAACCAAGAGTGGTTTCTCCTTCATTCCTATTTCTCCCACTAGGAGATATTCCAAAGACAAACCAGGAACAGGAATGCACTGGCAAACATTAACAGACACATCTTCATGAAAACTTCACATTAAAACACTTTGTTTCACTGAACTGTCTCTCTGTATCTTCTTGAAATTCTCTGAGTGTCCTTAACACAATTATTTGAAATTCTTAGGCAGGTCCTACATCTCCATTTCTTTCGGGTCAACTACTGGGAGATTAATATGTTCTTTTGGTGGTGTTATATCTCCTTGGTTTTTCATATTTTTTGTTTCCTTACATTGATGTCTGCATATTTGAAGTGTGGACTTACTTCAGTCTTTGCAGACTGCTTTGCCTGGGAAAGCCCTTCACCAGTTAGCTTGTCCGGAGATTCTGGGCAGACCTTCTGGTGTGGTCCAAGGGTGGCTTGCTGCAGGAGTCCTCGGGCAGGCCGGCCTGGTGCCTGCCCAGATGACTGACTGGAGATGCTGGAAGCCAGTTGTCCTCAGGAAGATCAACGTTCCTGGGGACTGGTCATGACCTGAGTGAAAGCACACAAACCTGTGGGACAACCCACAGGAGAGACTGGGGCAGAACAGGCTGGCTGCAAGGGTCCTGCAGAGACTGACCCCTGGGGCACATAGAGTCCCCCCCAAAGGGTAGGTGAGGGTGCTTCTCTGCTCCCATGCCGCAAACTACTGACCAGTGATTGCAGAGCCCCCCTGCCTTGCGAGGGGGGCTCTGGCACCTATATTGGTGCCAGTTTGGGAGCTTCCTGGGGACAGAGCGCTGGGTGTGCTCCCCTCAACCCGACCTCAGGTGGTGAGGCCACACCATCGTGCCGCCATGCGGGCCCTGCCCTGCCTGGGATCTCAGTCCCTGTGCCCCCACGTCACCAAATCCCTGTAGACACACCCTAGAGTCCTCTGTGACTCTGGCAACCACAGAGGACCGGTGGTGCCTCACCTCTGCTCCCCGGTCTGGAGAGCACGTGGAGGATAAGAACCTGGATGTGGGGAGAGAGAGAGGGAGGCAGAAAATGGCAACTGTCCAGGCGATGGTCAGGGTTGGCCTGAAAGGTGACACTGACCACGGTCACTTCACTGTGTCACGTGAAAGTCCTGAGGGGGGTTGTGGAGAGTCAGCCAGAAAACAGTGGGAAGAAGGTCAAAGGAACACAGAGCTTCCAGCACAAATAAAAAGTCTCTTTGCAGAGCATGTCCGCAGTGTGAAAGCTCCCAGCTCCAAAGGGAACTTCAGCCTCCCACTGAAGCCGCAAACACTGCCCGGACTTCTCCAAGACCAGGGAGCCACTTTAAAGAAATCAGCTGAGGAGGAATGTGCTGCTCAGACATCAGGAACAACTGCCCCGTGGGCACCAAGCAGGAGCCACGCATCGCAGACACACAGCCTCTACAAGAAGACGGCAGAACACAAGGACCAAGGCTGACGAGAACCACGGCCTTCTATCGAAACGAGATCCTCTTCTGTGGGGAAAGCGTTCAGGACTGCAGGCAGCAACCAGGAGGGCAAAGAGACAGCCCGCAGAACAGGAGAAAGTATTTGTGATCTAGGCATCTGACAAAGGCCTAACACTGAGGATCTATAAGGACTCAAACAAATTGACAGGAAAAAAAAACCCATTAAAAAAGTGGACAAAAGACATGAACAGACACCTCTTAAAGAAAGACATTCAAGCAGCCAGCAAACATGTGAAAAAATGGTCAGCTTCACTGATCATCAGAGAAATGCAAATCAAAACCACCATGCGATACCACCCCACACCAGCCAGGATGGCTATCATTAAAAGTAAAAAAACAACAGGTTGGCGAGGCTGTGGAGAAAAGGGAATGCTTCTACACTGTTGGTGGGAATGTGAGCTGCTAGTCCAGCCTTTGTGGGAAACTGTGGCATTTTCTCAAAGAACTAAGAACTGAGCTACCAAACAACCCAGTGATCCCTCTTCTGGGAATATACTCAGAGGAACATAAATCACTCTATCAAAAAGACACCTGCACATGTGTGTTCATGGCAGCACTATTCACAGTAGCAAAAACATGGAAACAACCCAGGCCCACTGAAAGTGGACTGGGTAAAGAAAACGTGGTGCATATACATGATGGAGCATTATGTAGCCATCCGGAAGAACAGAATCATGTCCTCTGCAGCAACGTGGATGCAACTGGAGACCATCGTTCTAAGTGAACTATCCCAGAAACCAAAAACCGATAATGCATGTTTTCCCCCATAAACGGGCTCTAAACATTGGGCGCGTGAGCACAAAGGTGGGAGCGGCAAACACAAACACTGGGCCCTGCTGAAGGAAGGATGGAGGGAAGGGGCAGAGGGGCACTCAGCTGCCACTGGGCACAAGTCCACCACGGGGTGGGGGAGAGGGCGCGCTGGAAACCCAGACCTCACCTGCGTGCAATCCCTTTTGTAGCAAATCCCCAAGTTCAAGATCCAGCCTTTTCCCAGAGGCCCTTTGGCTTCTGCTGCTCCAGCCATAGCCCATAGAAGCCTCAAAGTATCAGGGGGCCACCTGGGCCACAGGTACCTCAGGGAGGACAAGGGTCACATTGTGAGGGCTCAGGGGTCTGGGGTCACCTGTGGGTTTCACTCTGCTTTCACCACAGTGGGTCTGTGCTATGCAAACAGTGACAGCAGGGTGAAGGAACGGTGTGATGGGATGACCCTGGGGAGGTGAGGAATAACCTGAGTCCAAAGGCAAGAAAGAGGCAGTCTAGGAGGGTCAAGGAGAATAGTCCCAGCAGAAAGAAAGGCATAAAGGTTCTGAGAACTCAGCTCCAGGTGTGGCAAAAAGGGGCTAAAAACAGTTAAAATTATTCCTTTTAAAAATCAACCTGCAAGCTCCAGACCTGCCAAACATAAAATGTGAAAAAACCAAATAGCCAAAGGTTGCTGTCCTAGAAATGCAGGATAGTAATCTATTCACAACCTTACCCCCCCATTCTCTCTTTGTGAAGTTACTGGTTTACAACCCCTGCTTGTCATGTGTACCCTGGAGACAATTAGTTCTTTGAAAATCTAGTTTTGCAAGTACCACCTTGCAAATTCCAAAGAAACATGTATAGCCATACAACCCGACCCCCTCCCTTACCTAAACTAACAGATAAAACCCCTCTCCTCTTTCTCCCAGTTGCTGAGCCTTGGAGCATCAGTCCACTGAGTTGGGCTGGCACTAATAAACCGCAGCTTCCTAAAATAGCCTCGGTGTCACAGTCTTTCTGTTTTCTCACAACACAGGGACCAGAGAAAATAAAGCAAGGAGGACTGGACGGGGAGGATGAGAGCAGGTGAGCAGAGTCGAGTGCACAGATGTCACCTTCAGAGCAGGGTAGAAACACCAGGAGGGCTTTTATTTCTGTGGGGTGAGGAGTGGGGAGGGGACACACATACTCCACAGAGACCCCATTGGCTGAGAAAGAAGAGATCATGGGGTGAGGGCAGGGGCTTGGTGAGAGTTCCCAGGGGTCTGCAGGAGAGCACGGGGGCGGGTGGTGGGGGCTGGTCCTGGGATGCTCATCGAGGAGACAGAGAAGTGAAGATGAATTGGAGCTGTGCTTGGGAGGCTGCAGGCGACAAGGAGGAAGGAAGGATTCTTGGGTGTGTACTACAGCCCTGGGTACGGCTGGGCAACACTTTATACTACCCTGAGTGGAATCGCTAGACCCAGCAGACGTCTCACACCCAGTGCAGCCTGCTTGTCTGTAGAACAGGCTGAAGGCAGGGCATGTCCACCGTGGGCTTCCATCTGCTTCTACCGCACCCGAAGGCCCTCCCGACCAGGACCCCCCACCCCGGTGCTCCCACCACAGGGACTTTATTAAGGGCAGGCGCAGGAAGGGCTCAGGGCGGGGTGAGGCTTCCCAGTATGAGGTATTTACAACCTGTGTTGTGATGAAAAGATGCTAGCAGCTGGGGAACAGAGGTGGATAGCAAGGTGAACCCCGGAGCTCATGGCCAGAAGAGAAAGTCACGAGCTAGAAATGCGCGTGGATGTTGTGGATACTAGGTGCTGGCCGGGTGCCCCCACCTCACTGTCCCTGCAGTCAGCTGTGGTGGAGCAGAGCCAACTCCCCGGAGGAAGCAGCCCAGAGCTGAAGGCTTAAGGGTGGGTAGGACTTATCCCCAATACTCTGCAAACCATACAGCGTCTGGGAATCACTGGGAGATCTTGTTAAGAGGGATTCTGATCCATCAAGTCCTAGATGGGGACTGAGATTTGAATTGTCCGAGGTGATGCCCAAGCTGGGACCAGACATGGAACAGAGGGGATCATCAGATGGTTTTGGAGTGAGAATGGGGTGAACGTGAAGGCGTTGGGATGCTGCTGCAAGGACTCTAGGCCACAAACCATCTGGTCTGGTGAGGGACTGGTGAGCTGTGTCTCAGCGTTCTGGAGCCCAGGACTCAGGCGGGACCCACGAGGCAGGACCAAAGTCCTGCAGGTTGGCTGTTCCCGGTTATCCTCTCAACGCTCATAACTCCCTCACGTGAATCTCGTCCCCTGAACGTTGTTT
>CAUYQG010032131.1:0-27896 GCA_963574415.1 Tarsius wallacei | reverse complement strand
GACCCCAAATGGTTACATTATACAAGCTGTGAGGTTTTTAAACTTGTGACAAGGGACAGAAGGGAAATTCTACTCATTGCAAGGAAATCCTCACTTAAGCTTCAGTGAGCCACAAGCACTTAAAACCCATGAACCTTCAGCCGATCGTCCTTAGCCAGTCCAATCTCTACGAGGAACTGGCATATGTTCTTGCGCTGGTCACCCTGTAGCTGAATTACTTCTCCATATTCTGAATGCTCAATTACAGTACCATTGCAGGCAAATTTCTTCTTAAACGCCTTCACTCGTTTCTTTTTATCATAGTCATCAGCGATCCCTTGGACAGTAGTAAGGGTCTTCCTGCCGTTCCTCTGTTGAATTCTTATATGGATATAATCCTTAGTGCCAGCAGGAAGCAGATCATCACCCTTACTTGCATCAGCAAAGGGGTCGAAAGAGCGGAGGTTCTGGATAGCGGACATAAGATACGATTCCTTTTCCTCGGTGGAAACGGCCTGCGGAAGGCGGCGGCGGGAGAAGGCGGGCAGGGGGGACGGAGCGTCGGGAAGCGAGTGGGCTCAAGGGGGATGCTGCTGAGTCCTCGGCGGCGGCTCAGTGACTGGGGCCGCCTTCTGTTTTTTAAACTTGGTTTGTGGGAATACTTTACATGTTCCAGATAAAAAGCTTTAGCTGTCACATGTATTCTAAACACTTTTCCTGTCATTTCAGATTTTTTTTTAAAGTTGGAATCTTACTCGGTCGCCCTGGCTGAAGTATAGTGGCACGCTCACGGCTACTGCAGCCTCTACCTGCTGGGCTCAGGTGATCCGTCTGCCTCTGTCTTCCAAGGTTTTCGCTCTACAGGCACGTGCGACCACGCCTGGCTAATTTTTTTTTTTTTTTTTTTTAATTGTAGAGACGAGGTCTCACCAGTTTGCCAGGCTGATCTCGAACCCCTGCCTCCAAAGTTCAAGAATTACAGTCCTGAGCTAACGCAGCCGACATCGTTTCAGATTCTTAATAGTATATTTTTATCTATGAAATGTTCTAAATGTAAAGTAGTTGAATTTACTAAAGTTTTATTTTGTGATTAGTAATTATTTGGGTCCTGTTTAATAAATACTTCCATGACTCGAGTCATAATTCAGGCTGGGCAGGGGACAAACGGGGGTGTTTGGGATGGTCCAGGCAGCAACTTCCCGTGTGGGGATGGGGTGTGGCGCAGAGGTGGTCCCGGCAGGACCTGGGCCTGGCTTTTGTGCCTGGCTGACGGGGATCTAGTGATTCCGCTGGCGACTCCCGCGGACAATCTCCCTGCCAGGCAGTGTGTAGGGATCCCGCTGCCTCTGGCATTCAGGCCTCGGACTGCACCTGTTCTGGGAGGCAGGTAGAAGTGGGGGGAGGCCACAGAGAGAGGAAGCGTGGGGGCACAGTCTAGTGAGGCGTGGACGGTGAGGGTCTGAGGAAAGCACAGGGTGTTGGCTGATGTGCCTTTGGTTGCAGAAGTGCACGACTCCAAGAGCGAGTCGCTTTCCAGGGGCAGAAATTGAAGGGTGACACGGAGAGGGCTTTGTGCATGCGACAGCTCCTGCTTGGTAGGGCGCGGTGCGGCGTGGGCGGGGGGGGGGGGAGCGCTATATTGGGGAGAGCAGGGAGGAGAAAGGCAGGGGAGGACAAAGACTGGGAAGAATGAGGACGATGGACAGCGAAGGAGCAAAGCGTCCGGGCATGGGGTCAGATTAGAGGGCGTGGGAGTGGACACGGGGATAGGTCCTTCTTATTGGCCAAAGGCAGAGGGTGCAAGGCGCACCACCCTGGGCTATTTCCTGGACGCCAGCGGGTGGGCATGAAGAATAGTCATATAGGAGAAGTCGCTGCCTGTAAAAGGCGAGCGTCCAGTGGTGAGTGCGCAAGAGAGCAAGGCAGTAACTTAGGGTGAGGTGGACACTGGTAACGATGGGCGCTGCCCATCGGTGGGTGGACCAAAGTGTGAGGAGAAGTCAGGAGTGGGATTCGAACCCACGCCTCCCTTAGACCGCTCGGCCATCCCAACAGAGTGCGCGAAGAGACTACCCGTTGGCCTGGCTAAGTGCAGACAAGAATATGCCCTTGGCCCTTGGCCGTCTGTGTGCGATGCTGACAGGCCTCGACCGTCGTCTGAAATGGTAGGAGGTGTTTAGAATACATGTGACAGCTAAAGCACACACCAAGTTTAAAGAGCCACGACGGCCGCCTTGGCTCGCTCTGGCATCGGTGCACCCACGCCACCGGTAGGGATCCAACCGGGTGATCCAACCAGACGCTGTCGCCCACCCGAGCCTCTGTCGGAACCCGCACAGTTTGCGTCTGCCGCCTCCTGCAAGCCTGGCTTGCTAGACCGCTCCTCATACTGGCCGGGCTAACCCTGTGTGGACGGCAGCAGACGCGGCGCGATGGAGGGGTTCCACGGCCCCCAGGTCTTGGTCGAGGCCGCATTTCAGGTCCGGATGGGGTCAGATGGTGCTTTGTTCGGTGTTGCGGTAGGTTGAAGTCGGCGACAGGGTGGGTGGGAGGTGCGGTTTGGTTTCTGTGTGGGAACTGGGGGCTGAGCACTTGCCGTGAGCCTCTCTGGTGTGTAGGGAAATGGAGGGAGGGCGAGGCATCCACGGTCTCAGAGATGGCGGTCGACCGGCCCAGTCGTCATAGTCCTCGTTAGTACGGTGGTGAGTATCCCTGCCTGCCACGCGGGAGACCGGGATTCGCTTCCCCGACGGGGAGACCGTCCTCTTCTTTTTGACCTCTGCTTCGGTCCCCGCCATTCCATCTCCAATCCAGCCTGAGGTTCTCAAAGGCCCTTCTCTTACTCTCCCTTCCTCCAGCCAGGCGCAGGGCGCGCTTCCTTACCAACTTGTCCCTACGGCCCCTAGTCCCAGTGTCCCCCCCTCCATTTCTCCTCGCCAGCGGCGCTGTCGCTGTGGCCGCGCGGCCACCTCCCCTTGCCCGTCCCGACAGCGACGGCCAGCGGACCGCCTAAAGTGGGTGTCGGCATGTGCTCCCTGCGAGGCACAGGACCCAGGACCCGGCGGGAGGCGTGTAGAGATCGTCTTGTAGGTGCAGGCAGTGCCTCCCCGCGCCTTGAGGAATAAGAGCTTCGGCGGACTGCGACGTGGAGCCGAGGACCCAGGAGCAGCAAGGCGGCGAGAACGCCGGGCCCCCGGAGAAAGGAGGAAGGACCAGAGCAGCTGTGCGCGCCTCGCACAGACGGGGCTCAGGGCGGCCTTCCTTGGCGCTGCGGCAGCGCGGAGCCGCGAGCCCGCTGCGCAGGGCGTCAACAGCGCGCAGGTGGGAGACGCCGGAGGATCCTAGCTAGTGGTGGTGCATGATAGTAAGAATAGCTGTCTCAAAATCATTTGCCCTGGGTTCGGTTCCCGGCCAACTCAGCAGACCGGACTTTTGCGGAAGTTCAGAGCCCGCAGCTCTGTCGGAACTTGGCTTGTGGTGGATGCGTGCGTGTCACAGAGCAAAGGAAGAGCGCTGTTTAGAGGATGCTGCAAGCAGGGCGAGAGTTGTCTGAGCAGGCGGAGCGGGGGACGGTGGGCGACTGGTTTTTGTTTTCTGTTGGAGAAGGGTACCAATGCTAGCTAGCTAAATAGATGATAGAAAGATAGATAGATAGATAGATAGATAGATAGATAGATAGATGATAGATAGATAAAAGCACCGAGTGGTGTAGGAGTGGTCACTAGGAGCAAGGGGCAAGCAACCGGAGGATGACGTTCCCTGGTGGTCTAGTGGTTAGGATTCGGCGCTCTCACCGCTGCGGCCCGGGTTCAATTCCCGGCCAGGGAAGTAGGTTTTTACGTTTGCCGTGCGCTTTCGCCTCCTGCTCCTCTTTTAGCCAACAGGTTCACTCCTTTCTCCAGCGACCCAGACACCGTCCCAGGCACCTTCCAAGTGCGACCAGAGCACTCCCCAGCTACCTCCACCTAGTCATCGTTTTGACCTGGCTCACCACCTTCAGGACATGATCTTCATCCTTCTCCTTGGCCGCAGCCCCCCTTGATCCCACTCATTCTCAGCCCCAAGCCCCACCCCACCACCCGAGACAGCATTTCTCCACCCGTGGCTGACAGCAGACACACACCACCACCATCACCATCATGGTGGCTGCCAACGCGCACACACACATACACGCACGCACGCACACACACACACACATACATACACACACACACACACACACTCATGTCTGGTCGCCAAATGAGCCATAACTCTCCAGAAGCGCTGCTTCTGCTGCCAAGACAAGCCCCGTGACTGACTCTCCATTTCTCTGTCGGAGGGATCTGCACCTACTGCTTCGGCCACCTGCTGTCTGTGAAGTTGCTGTTCTTGAGCAAGTGCTCTGGCTTTTCCAATTCGTGCTAGACCCAGTGATTGGACTCCACCTGTGTCAGAGGCTTTGGCTGGGTTGAAAGCGTAGCTTGAGGAAGCCAAGCCTTGGACCATGACGACCGGGAGACAGAGCTGGGAAAATGCATCTTTGGGTATTCTTATTCTTCTTCGTATCCATGCATGATATTAGGTACATACTTACGTGGTACATGTGATATGTTGTTACATGCATAGCAGGTGTACTGATCACGTGAGGGCTTTGGGGGTGTCCATCTCCTCGAAGAGCTCTCATTTCTACCTGTGGCCACATTTCAAGTCTCCTCTTCTAACTATTTGGAAATGCACAGTACTCTGTTGTTAACTGGAGTCCCCACTCTGCTCTCCAACATTAGAACATATTCCTCTGGTCTAACTATATGTATGTACCCATTTAACCAACCTCTCTTCATCCCCACTCACCTACACACCCTCTCCAGCCTTTGGTTTCTATCCTTCTCCTCTCTACCTCCATGAGATCCTCTTTTTTTCCTCCCACAGAGGAGGAAGAAAGCGTGATATCTGTTTTTGTGTGCCTGAGTTATTTCACTCAACACGACCTCCAGTTCCATCCACGCTCCTTCCTTCTGATGGACTCATAGTATTCCCTTGTGTATATATACCATGTTTTCTTGATCCATTCCCTGTGGATGGGCAATTAGATTGATTTCATACCTGTGCTATTGGGAATAGTGCTGCAATCAACATGGGGGTGCATGTAACCCTCTGATAACCGATATACTTTCCTTTGGATAAATCAGCAGCACTGGAATTTCTAGATCATTACTAGGCCACTTTTAGTGTTTAAAGGAAATCTACAGGTCTCTGTTTTTGTAGCTATACTAATGTACATTCAGTACAACTGTGTATATAAGACTTCACTTGTCTCCACCTCCTCACCAAGATCTATTATTTTTTGTCTTTTCAATAATAGCCATTCTGACTGGGATAAGATGAGAACTCACTGAGGTTTTGGATGGAATTTCCCTGTTTATTGGCGATGCTGGGCTTTTTTTTTTTTTTTTTCTCTCTCCTGTTTTTTGGCCAGTCTTATGTCTCCTTTTGTGAAATGTCCCTTGCCTGCTCATACTGGGATTCTTTTCTTTTTTTGAGTCAGGGTCTCACTCTGTCACCCAGAGTCATGGCTGTCTCAATCTTCTGGGCTCAGGTGATCTTTCCACCTTGACCTCCCAAGTTACTTGAACTACAGACTTGCACTGCAACACCCAGCTTGTGTATGTGTGTCTGTGTGTGTGTGTGTGTGTGTGTGTGTGTGTGTGTGTAAAGATGAGGTCTAGCTTTGTTGCCTGGGCTGGGCTCCAACTACTGGGCTCAAACAGTTCTCTCACCTCAGCCTCCCAAAGTGCTGGGATTATAGGTGTGAGCCACCATGCCTTGCCCATATTGGGATTATATAGTTTGTGTGTGTCTGTGTGTATAGTTGAAATGCCTGAGTTCCTTAGATATTCTGTGTAAAAATGAAGCTTGAAAGGTCTGGCTAGCTAGACCCACCTGTTAGCAGAAGTGGAAGTGTGGAGATCAAAAAGTCGGTGGGGGAAACTCATCAGCCAAACCTTGCAAAGCACATATTGGGAGGTGGGTGTCAGGACAGAATTCTGGCAGCATTTATTTTGCATTTCATTCCCACCACTCTCAATCTCCTCTCAACATAGCCATGAACTTACCAAAGGCCCCCTATATGCAGCACCTAGGTTTGAGTTCTAATATTTTCCCATTCCCACCTGACCACATAGCTACCCAGCTTTCTGTGTCCCTCCCCAGGCCCACCAGGGTAGATCTTGTCCTGTGGCTGCTCCCCAAAGCCAACTGAAAAGCTCAGTATACTTTGCCAGAACTTTCTTTACAGGCAAGGTTGACATCCAGTAGGATGTGTCCACATGGATCACACTTGGAGAACCTATCAGGATAGAGATGCTGGTCATCAACTGCAGGAGGTTGCTTACTTGCTTACAGGTGTGCTGTGGGTGGATGTAGTGGGTGACAATGATGGATGAAGGTATCCATTCCCATGGGTGGTATCCCCCACAGCCTGGTGCAAAGGGTGTGGCACCTAGAAGAAAACAGATGCATGCTGAGTGATGAGAGGTGGCAGAAGGAACCCAGTGTACCTGGGTAGAGTGCTGGCTCTCTGGAGAGGGCTGAAAGTTTAGCCTGACAGTCAGGTCAGAGAATTTTACAGAGCCTGGGGCAGCGGGGTATATGCAGGGGATGTGTGCAGAGGGTGGGGTTGGAAGGCTCTGGAGCTGGCATGTGTCTGAGGAGCCTGTAGGAGGCCTGCCTTGGGGGAGGTGAGTCAGCACAGGATGGTGGTGAAAGAGGAACGTGGAGAAGAAGGATTGCCTAGCGATGTGTTTGGGAGTGGGAACCGGAGTCAGGAAGCCAGAGTGAGCCTGGGGGACAGAAGGAACAGCAGGTTTCCAGCGCTCGGGAGCAGTCTCTTGTCTGAGCAAGATCAAAGCCCCTTTGGTTAGAGAGGACCCCTCAGGTGAGATTGGGAAGCTGTCAAGAGTAGGACAGACTGGTGAGAGAACAGGTCTAGGAAAGGGCCCAAAGGGGAAGGGAATGCAGCTGGACGGAAACCTCAGTCACTCCCATCAGGATGATCATTCCTGTGTCAGGGGTTGTGTTTGGGACTGAGATGCAAAGAGGCCCGAGGGACAGATGTAAGGCAGGATCTGCCCCTAAGTTTGTGGATTGGGGCTAGGGTGGGAGATTTGAGGTAATGGTGACCATGGCGGTGAGGCCGCCTTTGGAGACTTCATGTGGATCGGCCGCAAGACAGTGAATATAGACTGTGCACCTGCCACAATGGCTCCTCGTGGGCGTGAAGGACAGTGTGGCCTCTAGGAGAGTGCAGTGGGTCGCTTTTAGAACACAACTCCCCTGCTACTGCTTGGCAGCCATGGCATAATTTCAGGATTGGGGAGTGATGGAGAGAGGAGGGGAGGTGGGGAGGGAAGAGAAGAAAGGCAGGAAGTGTGAAGAGAAGAGGTGGAACCAGCCTGTGTAGAGGTGGAATGGGTGTAACGCAGCTGGAGGAAATGGTGGTAGGACAACGAAGAAACATGTGATCGGGAAGGTGTCGAGCACCAGGTTCTTGTACCCAGGGGGTCAGCTGTATGAGTACGGCTCGGGCAGAAGTGGGTTTCTCGTGGGAGCAGAGCAGGTGTAAGACACCTGCATGTGCTCCAAGCGTGAGCAGGTGGAGGCAAATTCTGTGGATCATTGAAACTAACTGCACGGGCAAAAAACGAGTAACAACTGCATGGGCCGGGAATCGAACCCGGGCCTCCCGCGTGGCAGGCGAGAATTCTACCACTGAACCACCCATGCTTGCTTAGTAGTCATTAACAAAAGCTACCTTAGAGTCACTTGCCACCAGCAGCTGACCACTGGTCACGGTCAGTCGTAGGTATTCGATCCTATTGAACGTGCCCCAGAAGTCCGATGTGACAAGGAGCGGACGGGAGTCTGAAAGGAGAGGCTCCGGACACGTCGAGCATGCTAGGACGGCGGGGCGTAATGCAGAGAAAGAGAAGTCGACTCGCCCCACCCATCCAGCGCTACTCCGCCGCCCAGTGCAAGAGATGGCCTGCTGGTGTCGCCAGAGGAAGGTTCAGGCCTGGCCCGCCGCGGAATACGAACTGGGCAGGTGACCTGGGGCGGCTGTTGCTGAGAAAGGATAGCCTCTTCAGCGACCCCTGGCCCCGACTGGAAGTCACTTTCTGAGCTGGCTGGCTTTCTTGCCATTGTCGTGCGTGTGTGGTATGGGAGTGGGGCGGGGGGAGAGACTGAAGGTGGAGGTTGGAACCTGTCTCTGTGCGAGCCTGGAGTCTGAGCTCTGGCCAACGGCTCGCACCTGAGGTCCAGCTCCGATGGCCTGGTGGGAAGGCAGGAGCACATCTGGCAGAGTGGCATCGTCTGGGGGGATTTCCTGGACACTGGCGCGTGGGCGTGAAGAATGGCAATGTCTAAAAAGTCGCTACTTATGAGAGCCGAGGGTCCAGGGGGCCGAAGTTTGAAAAGTGGGAAAGAGCGTGAGGCAGGAAGGGCAGGTGAGGCGGACGAGAGCTGCGACGGGCAACTGCCCAGTGGCAGGCAAACCGAATGGTCTCCTTGTCAGGAGTGGGATTTGAACCTATGTCTGCAGAGGAGACTGCGACCTGAATGCAGCGCTTTAGCCCGCTCGCCCATCCTGACAAGAGCCCTAAACTCCTCTCTGTTCGCTTGGGTGGGAGGCGGCATGATCGCCCTTGCCCTTGGGCCGCAGCCATCTGTGTGTGGTGTCCAACACAGGCCACAACGGCCATGGGGAAGACAAAATAGCTGCCCCAACCTGCTCTGGTGTCGACGCCTACACAACCGCTGGCCGGGTCCTAGCCAGGCGATGTCTAGCCTCCACCCACGTCTCCTGGCTGTGTACCCCACACAGCGCGTGCTGGTCACCTCCTGAAAGCCTGGCTCGCTCACTCGCGCCTTGTCCTGCAGACGCCTCCTCTGCGTGGGAGGCAGCAGGCATGGCGCACAGGAGGTCCCAGACCCCTGAGTCATGGTTGTGATCCGGCTTCAGGTCCAGGGAGGGTCAGAGTGTGATTTGTTCAAGTTCCCGATGGGTCGACATTGGAGACACCAGTGGGCTCGTGGGGGCTGCGGTGTGGAGGTTGTGTGGGAATTGGGGGACTGGTATGTGCCATGTGTCTGGGGTGGGCAAAGGGATAATAGCAGGGCAAGGTGTCTGCGTGGAAGTGAGGACAGTGTCCCAACAGCTGTCACTGTCATCCTTGTTAGCATAGTGGTGAGTATCTCTGCCTGTCACATGGGAGACTGGGGTTTGGTTCTCCAATGGGGAGATAGTGGTCATTTCTGGTCGAGCCTTGGTCTCCACCATCTCTTCTGGGACCCAGCCTGTGGCACCCAAAGGCCATTCTTTTTTCTTGGCCCTCCAGCTAGGCACAGGGCACCATCTCATGCCAGGCCCTCCCCTCCCTTGACCCTCTTGACTCCTTTGGCCATGTCCATCTGCACCCCTCTTCCCTTTCTCTTGTCGGTCACTCGTTAGCTATGGCAGAGCGGCCCCCTCTCACCTGACTCCACAGCGCCCAACAAGAGGTCCACCCTAAGTGGATGTCATAAGTGGCTGCCTGCATTGCACAGGGCCAGGACCCAGTAGGAGGCATATGAGTGGTGCCATGTGGTACGGGCTGTACCTTCCCCCATCCTACCCCCCAGTGGAGAAGGGCCTTGGCTGGTCACTTCATAATAGGATTGTATGGATAGCATGCACTCAAATGTGTGTGTGTGTGTGTGTGTGTGTGTGTGTGTGTGTATCTACAGTTGAGATGTCTTATTCCTTGGATATTCTAAATATGAAGATGAAGCTTGAGATGTCTGGCTAGCTAAACTCACTTATTAGCAAAGGTGAAATTATGGAGCTCAAGGAACCTGTGGGGAAAACCCATCAGCCAAGTCAAGCAAAGCCCTTGTGGGAAATGGGTGTCAGACTAGACTTATAGCCAGATTTGTTTCCCATTTCATTTCTGATGCTCTCAATTCATCTCAATATGGCAATTAAAGTACCGAGAGCAAGCCTATCCCCGGTGCCTAGATTTGAGTTCTAATGTTTTCCCATTCCTGCCTGATCACGTAGCTACCCAGCCCTCCACATCCCTCCCCAGCCTTGTGTTGATCTTGTCCCGTGGCAGCTCCCCAAAGTCAACTGCAAAGCTCAGTCTACTTCCTGCCAAAACTTTCCTTACAGGTCCAAGGAACTGTACAAATCAGCTGCTTGTCTTGGGTTCGCCTGCTTGCTTGCTGGTATGCTGTGGGTGGGTGTAGTGGGTGACAGTGATGGATAAAGGTGTCCATTCCCATGGGTGGGGTCCCCTACACCCTGGCACAATGGATATGACACCTGGAAGAGGATGGACGAATACTGAGTGCTGCGAGGTGGCAGAAGGAGCATGGGTGTCCAGGTGGAGCATGGGCTCACTGGAGAGGGTTGAGAGTTCAGCCTACCAGAAGACCAGGCAGTTTTGCAGAGCTTGGGGCTGTGGGGTGCCTCGAGGGAAACATATGTGGCTGCAGGATAGGGGGCAACAGAGCTGGCATGTATATGAGGAGCCTGTAGGAAGCCTGGCATGGGAGACTTGAGTCATCAGCACAGGACATGTGAGAGAGGGGCATGGGGAAGGGGGTTGCTGGAGAGTGTGTTTAAGAGGAGGGTCCAGAGTAGGGAGCCAGGGTGAGCCTGAAGGATGGAAGGAACAGTAGGTTTCCAGCAGATGTGAGTGGGCCCTGGTCTGAACAAAATCGAAGCCTCTGTGGTCAGAGAGGACTCCAGCAAACAAGATTGTGGTGTTGCTCAGTCAGGCAGCCAGAGTGTGGAGTGGAGCTGAAGGTGAAGTGGGAATCCACCAAGGGTAGGTCAGACTGGTGACAGAGAGGGTCTAGACCAGAGCCTAAAGGGGGAGCTGGATTTGAGACCTCAATCACCCCTGTCAGGACAATCATTCCCAAGCCAGGGCTGTGTTTGGGGTGGGCTGAAATGCCAAGAGGTCCGAGGGACAGACGCAAAGCAGGATCCTCAACCAAGGTTGTGAATTGAGGTTAGGGTGGGAGATTCGAAGTGGCGGGGGTGGGGTGTGGCCACCTTTGGAGACTTAGTGTGGATTGGCTGTAAGGCAGTGAATTTAGACTATGCGCCTGCCATGATGGCTCCTCATGGGCATGAAGGATAGTGTGGCTTCTAGGAGAAATGACTTCCTTATTTCTGGTTGGCAAGCATGGCATAATTTCAGGATGTGGGAAGCAATGGAGAGAGAAAGAAAGAGGAGAAAGGGGGGAAATGTGAAGAGAAGAGGTGGGATTTGCATGTGGTGCCTGGCGGTATTCTTTGAGGCGAAATAGATGTGGCACAGCTGGAGGAGAAGGTGGCAGGGAAATAAAGAGAAAAGGAATTCGGAAGGTTTCAGGCATTGGGGACCTGTAACCAGGGAACCAGTTGGAAGGGTAGGGTGAGAGAGGAGAGGAAAGTGGACCAAGGTGAGTTTCCCGGGGACGCAGAGCAGGTGTAAGACACATGCGCATACCCCAAGCATGAGGAGGAGGAGGAGGAGGAGGAGGAGGTGAGCACCACTGGGCTTGGGGCTGCAGGGAGCAAGAATCAGACGCTGCATAGGCCTGGATCGAACCAGATGCTCCCACATGGCAGGAGAGAATCCTACTAGTGAACCACCCATGTACCAGTGATAGTCCTCAACAGAGGTTCCCGTCAGCCGCCAGACACTGATCAGGTTAGTCCTGAGCATCTGCTCTAATTTAATGTGCTCGTGAGGCCAGATGGGACAAGTAGCAGATGGTCACCAGAAGGAGAGGCTGTGGTCATGTCGAGGCCACTAGGGCACAGTGGCACATTGGGAGAGAAGCCAACTCGCTCAACCTACCCTGCACTTTCTCTGCGGCACAGGGACAAAATGGTTTGCGGGTGTCATCAGAGGAAGGAGACACCCTGGCATGCCCACGAATACCAGTCTGGGCAGGTAACCCGGGGCAGCCTTGGTCAGCACAGGAGCTCCCTTTAGCGACCTCTGGCCCCGACCAAAAGCCGCTTTCTGGTTGAGTGGCTTTCTTGGTATTGTCATGTGTACGCGTGCGCACAAGAGGCGGAAAAAGAGAAATAGACAAAGAGGCAGAAAGAGAGACGAAGGCAGAGATTGAGGACGGATCCCGCCACTGCTGCCTGCATCTGGAGGAAGGAGACTGTGCAAACCTGGAACACTAGGATGAGTGGGAGGAGCATATCTGGCAGAGCAGCAGTCAGCTCATGAGAAGGCCTGTTAGATGGTCTGCAGGAGTCTTTGGGACCGTCCTGGCAGCAGCTTCCCGCGTGGTGATGCTGTGTGGCACAGAAGTGGTGCCAGAGGGACCCGGGCCCGACATCTGTGTCTGGCTGATAGAGATCTATGGCTTCTACTGGCGACTTCGGGGGCAATCTCCCTGCCAGGCCGTGTGCAGAGATCTCGCTGCCTCTGGCAGGCAGGCATCCAGGCTGCAAGTGTTCTGGCAAGCAGGTGGAAATGGGGGAAGGTCCCAGGCTGAAGAAGTGTGGGAAGCACAGTCCAGCGAGGAGTGGACAGTGAGGTTGGTGGAAAGCATGGGGTTTTAGCTGATGTGTCTCTGGTTGCAGAAGTGTGCAGCTCCAAGGGCAAGTTGCTTTCCAGGGGCAGAAGTTGGAAAGTGACACGGGGAAGACTTTGGGCAGGTGACAGCTCCAGACAAGTTGGACTGCAGAGATGGGGAGGGATGTGCTGGGGGGCGGGGCAGGGAGGAGAAGGCTGGTGAGGAAAAAGGCAGGAAGTCTCCATGGATGGACAATGAAGAAAGCAAAGCTTTGGGGCATGGGGTCAGATCAGAGGGACATGTTAGTGGATGGGGTGGCTCCTTCCAAATGGCCAAGAGCAGAGTGGGAAGGTGCCAGTGCACTGTCCTAAAATATTTCCTGGATGCCCGACAGGTACGCATGAAGAAGGGCCATAACTGAGAAGTCTCTGTGTGTGAGAGGTGAGTGTCTAGGGGGCTGGAGTTCAGACAGTGGGCCAGAGCACGAGGCAGGAATGGGTGGGTAAGATAGACAAGGGTTGTGATGGGTGTTGCCTGCAGTGGGTGGAGCAAAAGGTGGACTTGTCAGGAGTGGGATCCTACAGTGGATCTGAGACCTGAACGCAGTGCCTTAGACTGCTTGGTTGTCCTGATGACAGGCCTGAGTGGGTCCCCAGTAGTCTGCTGGCAGCTGGCTCAAATGCTCTTTCCCTGGCAGGCCATGGTCTGTGTGTGGTGGTGACAGGCAGACCAGGACAGCTGTGAGAGCCAAGACAACTGCTCTGGCCCACTCTGGCATTGAGGCACTGCCACCAGTAGGGACCCAACCTGGCGATGTCACCCAATCCCCCCCCTGCACTGCTCGCACCTGCCACCTCCTATAAACCTGTAAGCCTGGCTCACTCACCTTATCCAGCCAGGGCCAACACCATGTGGAAGGCAGCAGGCAGGACTCACTGAGGGGTTCCATGGCCCCTGGGTTTTTTCGTGGTCTGGCTTCAGGTTCGGCTGGGGTCAAGGGTGTTTTGTTGTTTGTCGCAGTAGGTTGACGTCGGTGACTTTGGATGGGGGGACATGGTTGTGGTGTGGGAATTGGGGGCTGGGCACCCACCGTGCCCAGAAGCACAGCTAGGGGCTGAGGACAGGCGATCAGCCAGCACCATCAGCGTCCTCGTTAGTATAGTGGTGAATATCCTGCCTGTCACACAGGAGACTAGACTCAGTTCTCTGACATAGAGACAGTGATCCTTTTTGGCCCCTGCTGCCCCATATTGAACTCAGCCTGTGGTGCCCAAGGGCCCATCTCTTACTCTCCCCGCCTTCCAGCCAGGTGCAGGGAGCCATCTTATGTGTCCTGCCTGCTCCCTTGGCCATCTTATCCCTCTGGGATCCTGGCTCCCGTGGCCCCCTTCGCTTTCTCTTTGCCCGGCACTCAGTCGCTACGGCAGAGTGACCTTCCCTTGCCTGGCCCCATAATGCCCAACAAGCAGCCCACCCAAAGTGGGTGCCAGAAAGGGCTTCCTGCTACATACAGAACCGGAGACCCAGTGGGAGGCATGTGAGTGTCCTGTGGGTACAGGCTGTGACTCTGTGAGCCCTGGTGGAAAAGGGCTTGTGCAGGTTGCGGCATGGAGCCGAGGGCCCAAGGGCAGTGAGGAGGCAAAAGTGCCGGGTCCCAGGAGGCAGGCAGGCAGACCAGAGCAGCTGTGCTTGCCTCGCACAGTTGGGACAGAGGCGGCCTTATGCCGCAGGTGTAGCTGAGTGTCTGGGCATGGCTGCGCAGGCCTTGGCGGCAGCGAGCTACTAGAAATCCCAGGCCAGTCTTGCAGGGATGCTCTTTTGTCACGTTGGTGGTGTAGTGATGAGCATAGCTGCCTTCCAAGCAAAAGACTTGGGTTCATTCCTGGCCAATGCAGCAGCCTGACATTTTTGTAGAAGTCAAGGGCTCACAGCTCCTGTGGGAGCTTGACTGTGGTGGCTCCCTACATGTCTGGGAAAAGGAAGCATGGTGTTTGGAGGATGCTGCAAGTTGGAGAGAATTGCCTGAGCAGGCTGATTCCCGGGAGCGACGGGCAGCATGCAAGGTAGGAGTGAAGGAGATTGGGAGGGGTAGGGGCGGCCAGCTGCTGGTTTTTGTTTTCCATGAGATCAGGGTACCAGCGCCAAGAGAATGCCTAGTGTTGAGATGTTTTGTTGAGGGATACAGGGGGTGCAGACCTGGAAAGAAGGTTAGCATCTCCCTGGTGGTCTAGTGGTTGAGATTCAGGGTTCTCACCACTGTGACCTGGGCGATCAGGGATGAAAGGCCTGCTGCCCTGCTCAGTGTCTTCACCACCCTCCTTCCCCAATTTTCCATTTTGGCCAGCATGCTTGGAGGTTTCTCTCACAACCCAGACACCACGACCACCACCCCAGTGCCCTCCATGTGTGGCCTCAACACTCCCTGATTTCCTTTGGCCTCTCCCATCTGTCCTTTTGGTCTCACTCGCCACCTTCAGGACATTAGATTCACCCTTCTTCCTTGGCCACTGCTCACCTTTCTCCCTCTCTTTCTCGGCCCCAAGCTCCACCTCCTAGGATAACCTTTCTCTGCCTGTGGCTGTCAGCAGACACAGAAACAACACAAATCGTGAGTGCACACACACACACAAACACACTCACATTCACACTCACTTGCGTCTGGCCAGCTAATGGGCCACGACTCACCAGCAGCACTGATTCTGCCACCAAGACAAGCCCCATGGCTGACTCTCCACTTCTCTCCCTGATGGGGGATCTGTGCCTGCTTCTTTGGCTGCTTACCAGAGCCTAAGGTCAGTATCGTCGCTGCTCCTGGCAGCAAGTGCTCTGGTTTTTCCAATGCTTGCCAGACCTTGAGCCTTGCAAGTGATTGGGCTATACCTGTGTCAGTGGCTTTCACAGGGATGGGAGTGGAGCTTGAGGGAGCCAGACCTCCAGCCATGGCGCCAGGCAGGGAGAGCCGGGAAAATGTATCTTTGGGTATTCTTATTTTTCTTTGTATCCTTACTTGATATTGGCACATGTGATATGCTGTTACATGCATGGCAGATATCCTGGTTGCCTGAGGGCTTTGGAGGGGGGTGTTCATCACCTTGAGGAGCTTTCATTTCTACCTGTGGGTACATTGCAAGTTGCCTCTTCTGGAAATGCACGGTGCTCTGTGGTTAACTCATGTTATCCAGCTATCCAATGTTAGCACTTAATCCTCTAATTTAACTGTATGTGTGTACGCATTTAACCAACATCTCTTCATCTTCATCCACCCACACACCAGCCTCTGCTTTCTTTCCTTCCATTACCATACCCAACAGACCAGCAACAACCACTGGACTCACTCTGGCATCAATGACCTCATGCCACCCACCTGGCCCCAGCCAGGCGATGTCTGGCCAGATGCTGTTGCCTGCGCCCCTCCTTGTCGGACCCCACATGGTGTGTCCCCCAACTCCTGTAAGCCTGACTCTATCCCAGGCTGCAGTCAGCCAGCACCAGCCCCGAGTGAGAGGCAGCCCGCAGGGCACTTGTAGGTTCCACGGTTCCCAGGTCCTGGTGATAGTCCAGCTGCAGGTCCAGGTGGGGTCAGAAGGTTCTTTGTTGGGTGTTTGGTGGGTCGACATCATTGACACTAAGGGGTCGTGGGTCGGGGGTGTGGGAATTAGCTGCCAGCTACCTGCCATGCGCCTGTGATGCACAGGGTACTTCTCCCACCGGGTTGAGAACGGCCTCTTGAGCAAATTGGATATTGTCCTCGTTAGTATAGTGGTGACTATCCCTGCCTGTAACGCCGGGCACTGGGGTTTGATTCCCCTCCGGGGAGGCTTTTTGATCATCGCCTGTGTTTCCTCCATCCCATCTCGGACCCTGTCTGTGGGACCCAAGAGCCTTTCTCTTACTCCCTCTGCACCCCCAGCCAATGTGGCCTGCCCGCTTGGCCAATTCATTCCTCTAGACCCCTGGCTCTCACAGTCCATTCCCTTGCTCTTCCACGGTCACACAGTTGCTATTGCGCAGCAGCCTCCTCTTGCTTGTCCCCACAGCCCTGGCTAATGGTCCACCCAAAGTGGGTGTCGTCATGGTCTTCTTGCAATGCACAGGGGCCAGGACCTGGTGGGAGGCATGTGAGTGAGTAATTGTGGTGCGGACTGTGACCCCTGCCGGCCGTGGTGAAGAGGGCTTTGGCAGGCTGTGGCATGGAGCCAGGACCCAGGGCCAGCAACGCCTCAAGGGAGCCGGGTCCCAGGAGGCAAGCAGGAGGTGTGTGGAGGGCACTGCAACCAGCCCGACAATTGTCTGAGCAGGCGTTGGGAGGAAGCTGGGGGGAGGGGGTGGGAAGCTTGCTAGTAGGTCAGGCGACTGGCTTTGTTTTCCAGGAGAGCAGGTACAAGTGCCAAGGGATCACCAAGTACTGTGGATGATGTGGATGGTTCCTGGAGGCCTGATTCTAGCCAGTTGGCAGTAGTTCCCTAGTGGTCTAGTGGCTAGGAATGGGCATTTTCACTTTTGCATCTGGGGTTCGATTCGCAGTCTGGGAAGCATTTTCATAATGTTCTGCTTACCAACCTGCTCTGCTCCTGCATACACACCCCCACCCGCTGCGACTTTAGCCAAAAGGCTCCCTAGCTTCTTCTGCTACCCAGACACAAAAGGCACCCCGAAACGCTTCCCTGCTACCTCCACCCCTACGTCCTTTAGACCTCTCTAGCTGGCTACGGGACATCAGTATTGCCCGTTTTCCTTAGACACTGCTCGTCTTGATCTCACTCTTCCTTAGCCTCTAACCCCACCACCCAGGACAGAGTTTCTCCTCCCATGGCTGCCAGCAAATGCAGACAAAAAGCCACCCGCACTGCTGCACGTGCACACACACTTACACTCACTCACATCTGGCCACCGAATGGGCCACGACTCTTACGCAGCACTGCTTCCGCTGCCAAGAGAAGTCCGTGTCTGGCTCTCCACTTCTCTCTCTGTGGGAAGACCTACACCTACTGCTTTGGCCACCTGCTGTCCGTAACGTCGCTGCTGTTGACAGCAAGAGCTCTGCCTTTTCCAACTGGACCCTGAGCCTGCCCATGATCGGGCTACACCTGTGTCAGTGGCTTTGGCAGGGATGGGAGTGGAGTTTGGCTCTGGGAAAGCAGAAC
The DNA here is from genome assembly GCA_963574415.1 of Tarsius wallacei. Lineage (NCBI taxonomy): Eukaryota > Metazoa > Chordata > Mammalia > Primates > Tarsiidae > Tarsius > Tarsius wallacei. The sequence continues at coordinate 10,227 of CAUYQG010032131.1, read as the reverse complement.
TGGAAAAATGCACCTTTGAGTGTTCTTATTTTTCTTTGTATCCATACATGAGATTGGTACATATTTATGGGGTACATTTGATATGTTGTTACACGCATAGAAGGTGTTCTATCACGTGAGGGCTTTGGAAGGGTGTCCATCTCCTCAAGGAGCTCTCATTTTTACCTGGGGGAACATTTCAAGTCACCTCTTCTATTTGGAAATGCACAGTCCTCTGTGGTTAATGCGAGTCCCCCTACTCTGCTCTCCAACATTAGATCTTATTTCCCTGATCTAACTGCATGTGTGTACCAGTTTAACCAACCTCTCTTTATCCCCACCCACCCACACACCCTCTCTAGTCTCTGGTTTCTATCCTTCCTCCTCTCTACCTCTCACCACTCATAGGGGAGGGAGAACATTCAATATCTGTCTCTGTGTGCCTGGCTTATTTCATCAATAACATGACCTTCATGTCCATCCATGTTGCTGCACATGACAGGATTTTATTACTTCTAATGGCTCCATACTATTCTTTCGTGTATATAAGCCACATTTTCTTGATTGCTTTCCTGTGATTGAACTCTTTTGTTGACTGTGTACTTTTGCTATTGGGAATAGTGCTGCAAACAACATGGAGGGCAAGCATCTCTCTGATAAACTGATTTCCTTTCCTTTGAATAAATCCTCAGCAGTGAGACATCTGGATCCTATGGTAGGTCTACATGTAGTGATTCTGAGAAATTTCCAGGCTGTTTTCCATAGTGGCTGTACTAATGTATATTCAGTCTAACCATGTACATAAGACTTCCCTTGTCTCTGCTCTCTCACCAGGATCTGTTTTTTGTTTTTTGTTTTTTTCTCCTTTGACTAATAACCATTCTAACCAGGGAAGATGAGATCTCAGTGTAGTGTGGTTGGCATGTCCCTGTTGTTTGGTGATGTCAGGCATTTTTTCTTTCACCTGTGGTTGGCCATTCCTATGTCTTCTTTTGTGAAATGTCCCTTGCCCACTTCATAATGAGATTATATATGGTGCATGAACCCCTGTGTGTACCTGTCTATAGTTGAGATGTGCGAGTTTCTTGGATATTCTGAATAGAAAATGAAGCTTGAGAGGTCTGGCTAGCTAACCTTACTTATTTCCTGAGGAAGTGTGGAGACCAAGGAGCCAGTGGGGAAAACCCAACAGGCAAGCTGACCATAGAGTGTGTGGGAAGATGGGTGTCAGGACAGCCTTGTATCCTGCATTTGTTATGCATTTCATTCCTGACACTCTCACTCTCATCTCAGCATGGCCGTGAATGAACCGAGAGCACCCCTGTACCCTGTGCTGGGTTGATCTCATCCTGTGGCTTCTGCCCAGTGTCAGCTGCAGAGCACAGTCTACTTCCTGCCAAAAGTTGATGTCCAAGGAACTGTGCAAATCAACTGGCTGTCCTGCATGGGATGTGACCATGTGGGATGGAAAGGAACCCCTATCAGGATAAAGATGCTGGCCATCAACCGTGGGAGAGGGTCACTTGCCTGCTGGTGTGCTGGGTGGGTATAGTGGATGATAATGGTGGATCATGGTGTCCATTTCTGTGGATGGAGTCCCCCGCAGCCTGGGACATAGGGTGTTACCCCAAGAAGGGCAGAGAGCATGTCCCATGCTGGGAGGTAGCAGAAGGAGCCCGAGGTGTCTAGATGTTGCGCAGGCTCCCTGGAGAGGTCTGGGAGTGCAGCCCAGCAGTCAGGCCAGGGAGTTCTGCGGAGCTTGAGGTGGCAGGTCCCCTCCAAGGGAGTGTGTTCGATCTGTGGGATGAAGAGATGAGGCGGAGCTGGTCTATGTCTGAGGAGCCTGTAGGAGATCTGCCTTGGGGGAGGTGGGTCATCAACACACGACATGATGAAACTGGGTTGCAGGGAAGAGGGGTTGCTAGGGAATGTGTTTGGGAGGAGGAACCGGAGCCAGGGAGCCAGGGCGAGCCTGGGAGCAGAAGAAACAGCAGGTTTCCAGCGGGTGGGAGTGAGCTCTGGTCCAAGCAAGATGGAAACCCCAATGATTAGAGAGGACTCCAGCAGGCAAGATTGGGGTGATGCTCTTTAGCTTGTCAGAGTATGGAGTGCAGCTAGAGGTGAGGTGGGAAGCCATCAAGGACAGGACAGACTAGTGAGAGAGAGGGTCTAGGCCAGGGTCCAAAGGGGGAGAAAATACTGCTGGATTCAAGACCTCAATCACACTCGTCAGGATGGTCATTCCCATATCAGGGGTGTGTTTGGGGCTGAGATGCAAAGATAGATGCAAGGCAGGATCCTCGATCAATGTTGTAGATTGGGGTTAGGGTGGGAGATTCCAGGTGGTGATGGCGGTACCACCGCCTCAGGAGACTTAGTGTGGATTGGTGGCAAGACAGTGCATCTAGACTGTGCACCTGCCATGATGACTCCCCGGGCGAGTGGAGGACGGTGTGGCCTCTAAGAGAGAGCAGTGGGTTGCTCTTAGACGCGACTTTCTTGCTTCTGGTTGGCAACCATGACATAATTTCGGGATTGGGGAGAGATAGAGAGATAGGAAAGGGAGGAAGTATGAAGAGAAGTGGCCCCAGAAATGTGTATGGCACAGTTGGAAGAGAGGGTAGCAGGGCAATGAAGAGGCAGGGGATTGGAAAAGCGTCAGGATACAGGGACTTGTAACTGGCGGCCAGTGAGCCTCTGGGTTCCACAGAGTTTTCACGTGGTTATAGGACACACATGCGAGCCCCAGTCCTGAAGAGGCAGAGGTGAGGTCTGCTGAGCGTTGAGGCTGCAAGTCCAAAACAAGGCGTCACACTGCATGGGCCAGGAATCGAACCCGGGCGTCCCGCGTGGCAGGCGAGAATTCTACCACTGAACCACCCATGCACTGCTATAATGGTCCTTGCCACCGGCCTCCAGACACTGATCACCGCCAATCTTGGTCTTTTGTTCCAGTTGAATGTGCACTTGGGAGTACTATGGGACAGGGAGCAGACCATCAACCATCTGGAGATGGTCTAGTGATGTTGAGGGCAACGGAGTGCGGCTCATAAGAAGAGAAGCCACTCACCCCACCCATCCTGCAATTTATCTGCCGGTGCCGCCAGATGAAGGACAAGGCTCAGCCCACCCCCAAATACCAACTGGGCAGGTGACCTGGGTCGACCGTTGCTGAGCAAGGATGTTCCCTTCAGCGACCCCTGGCTCCCAACGAAAGTCGCTTTCTGAGAGACAGGGACAGAGAGAGAGAGAGAGAGAGAGAGAGAAATGGAGAGCGGAGGTTGGGGGCCGAGTCCCGAAGCCGCTGCTTGCTCTGGCCAACGGCTCCTCCCAGGGGTCCTGCTCCAACAGGCTGCTGGCTGGTGGGGAGGAAGGAGCGCGAGGATGGATGTCAGTAGCACATCTGGCAGAGCGGCGAGCAGGGCATGAGGGGGTTCCCGGGGATGATTGAGACAATCCTGGCAGCAGCTCCCTGTATGGGGATGGGGTGTGGCACAGAGGTGGTACCAAAGGGACCTGGGCCTGGCATTTGTGGGAGGTTCTCGGGGCACAAGACTTCCATTGGCGATTCTCAGGGGGCAAGGTCTCTGCTAGGCCTGTACAGGGATCCCGCTGCCACTGGGATCCACCCTCCCCCCACCCCCAGCAGAGAGAGAAGTGGAGAGTCAGCTAGGACCTTTGGCGGTGCAAGCACCGTTTCTGGAGAGTAGTAGCCCATTCAGTGGCCAGACGTGAGTGTGTGTGTGTGTGTGTGTGTGTGTGTGTGTGTGTGTAGAAATGGTTTGTGTTGTGTGTCTGTTGGCGGCCACGGGAGGAGAAACGTTGTCCTGGGAGGTGGGGTTTGGGGCTGAGGAAGAGTGGCATCGAGGTGAGTGTCAGCCAAGGAAGAGGGATGAAAATGAAGTCCCAAGATGAAAGGGAGGCCAAGAAGATGGACCGAAGGAGGTAGCCAGGGAGCTACACGTGGCAGGCAGGTTGGGGGTGTTGTCTAGGTAACTGGAGAAACTGGTGAGCCTGTGGGCCAAAAGCCAAGTGGTAAAGGTGGTCGAATACAGAGTATAAGAAAAGCACTTCCCTGACCGGGAATCGAACCCGGGCCGCGGCGGTGAGAGCGCCGAATCCTAACCACTAGACTACCAGGGAACGACGAGTTATCTTCTCCGGTTTGTGCCTCCTGAACACCGAGACCACGTTCACAGTACTAGTCGTTTTCCTGGTGCTATTCCCATAGAAAACAAAACCAGCCACCCAGCGTTCCCCACTACTTTTATGCTGCCCACCAGCGGTGGTAGTCCACGTGTTCAGACAATTCTGGCCTTGCTTGCACCATCCTTTATACACCTCGCACTTCCTTTTTCCTGACACGCAGGCAGCCAGCACAGGCCAAACTCTATGGGTCTGCCAGCCATGGACTTTGGCAAAATGCAGCCTCGCTGCGTTGACCGGAATCGAACCCAGGTCAACTGCCTGAACCAATCACCAACACACCCTAGTGCAAGATCCCTCGGAATGACTATCCAAGAGTTTCCGCCAGCGGGCTTCCTCCGCTCAACCCAGAAGCTCGGCTCCGCACACTAGCTCTGCCAGGCATAGCGCCAACTAAGACCGCCCTGCGCCCCACCTGTGCCAGGTGAGCACGAATGCTCCCGTCCGCCTACCTGTCTGGGGGCCCGGAGTTCCCGCCGCCTTTCTGCCCCTGGGCCCTCGGCTCCGCCATACAACCGCCAAGGCCCTTCTCTACCAGGACGGGGAAGAGATTACAACCCACACCGCAGGGCACTCGCTCACACGCCTTGCACCAGGTTCTGGCCCTGGTGCGTCGCAGGCAGCCCATTAGGTCATCCACTTGGGTCGGGCTGCTTGTCCAGCGCTGTGGGGCCGAGCCAAGGAAGGCCGCTCCGCCATAGCAAACGCGCGGCCAACAAGGAGAATGGGAAGAGGACCACGGGAGCCAGGGGCCAGGGGACAATTTGGCCAAGCGAGCCAAGAGGGCCGCGGGAGCGGGCAGCCAGGCACAAGATGGCGCCCCGTGCCTGGCTGGAGGGCAGAGGAAGAAGGAGAACGGCCTTTGGGCGCCACGGGCTGTGTCGGAGAAGGGGGAGCCGGGACGGAGGCGCGGCCAAAAATGACCACTATTTCCCCGTCGGGGAATGGAACCCGTTGTCCCGCGTGACAGGCGGAGATACTCACCACTAACGAGGACGACAACCATAGTCACCAGGACGCTGTCCTCTCCCCGACCGCAGACGTTTGGCCCTACTTTTAACCCCTGCCCACCCCAGACGCATGACACATGCCCGGTCCACAATTCCCACACCTCGACCACACTACCGCCCCCACGACCCCACTGGTGTCGCCGACGTCGACCTACCACGAAACCCAACAAACCGCACTCTGACGCTACCGGGATAGGAAGCTGGAACACGACCAGGACCCGGGGGCCTGGAACCTCCCGATGCGTCCTGTCTGCTGCCTCCACGCAAGGTTGGCGTCCTCAGGTGAGGCGCGGGCGAGCGAGCCAGGCTTTCAGCAGATGACCGGCGTGCTGTGCCGGGTACCCGCCAGGACAGACGCGGCGCGGGCGGGGGTAGTCATTGGCAGGATTGTATGGATTGCATGCACAGTGTGTGTGTGTGTGTGTGTGTGTGTGTGTGTGTGTGTGTGTGTGTACAGTTGAGACATCTAATTCCTTGGATATTCTGGATACGAAGATGAAGTTTGGGAGTTCTAGTTAGCTAGACTCACTTGTCAGCAAAGGTAAAAGCACGGAGATCAAGGAGCAGGTGGCGGAAACCTCTTAGCCAAGCCGAGCAAAGCCCGTGTGGGGAGATGGGCGCCAGGACAGACTTCTAGCCGGATCTGTTTCGCATTTCATTTCTGACGCTCTCATTCTTGTCTCAACACGGAAATAAATGAACCACCAGCGCGCTTATCCGCAGCTCCTAGATTTGAGTTCTAGTATTTTCCCATTCCTGCCTGACCATGTACATAGCTACTCAGCCCTCCACACCGCTCCCAGCCCCAGCCTGGACTCGTCCTGTGGCTGCTCCCCAAAGCCAACTGCAAAGCTCAGTTTACTTCCCTCCAAAACTTTTTTTACAGGCTAACGTCAAAGACAGTGTGCAAGTCAGCTGCCTGACCTGGATGGGATGTGCCCATGTGGGATCACCTGTGGAGAGGAACCCCTGTCCAGTAGAGATGCTGGCCATCCACCAGGGGCGGTTGCTTACTTTCTTGCTGGTGTGCTGTGGGTGGGTGTGGTGGGTGACAGTGATGGATGAAGGTGTCCATTGCCACGGGTGGAGTCCCCAACAACCTGGGACTGGGAGTGCAGTTCTCCAGTCGGACCAGGGTGTACTGCAGAACCTGGAGAGAGGGGTGCCTTGAGGGGTGAGTGTGCGGTCCACGGGATGAAGATGGGGGAGCCAAAGCTGACCTGTGTCTGGAGAGCTTGTAGGAGACCCGGCTCCGGGATGTGGGTTGTCAGCACAGGACATGTGAGAGAGGGGTGTGGAAAAGAGAGGTTGCCAGGGACTGTGTTTGGGTGGGGGCCAGAGTCAGAGAGCCCGGGCAAGCCTGGGGGCTCTGGTCCCAGCAAGTTGGAAGTCCCAGTGGTCAGAGAAGACCCCAGCAAGCGAGATTGGGGTGATACTCTCCAGGTAGAGTATGAAATGCGGCTAGGGTTGAGGTGGGAAGTCATCAAGGGAAGGACCGACTGGTGAGAGAGCGGGTCTAGGCCAGGGCCCAAAGGGTGAGGGAATGCAGCTGGACGCAAGACCTCAACCACCCCCGTCAGGACGATTGTTCCCATGTCGGAGGTGTGTTTGGGGCTGAGATGCAAAGAGGCCCAAGGGGCAGATGTAAGACAGGATCCTCGAACAAGGTCGTGAATTGGGGTTAGGGTGGGAGATGCGAGGTGACGGTGGCGGAGTCGCTGCCTTCAGAGACTTAGTGTGGATCGGCCGCAAAACAGCGAATCTAGACTGTGCACCTGCCACGATGGCTCCTCGTGCGCATGGAGGACAGTGTGGCCTCTAGAACACGGTGGGTCGCTCTTAGGAGATAACGACTTCCTTGCTACTGATTGGCAGCCATGGCATAATTTTAGGATTGGGGAGAGGGGGAGGGAGAGAGGAAGAGGGAAATTTGAAGAGAGGAGGTGGCACCAGCCTGTGTGCCAGTGGTCTTCCTTGAGGTGAAATGTGTGTGGCGCCCCTGGAGGAGAGCGTGGCAAGGCAAATTAGAGAAAGGGGACGCAGAAAGTGTCCGCGCCGAGGACTTGTACCCAGGGAACCAGATGGAACAGGGGTGGGGCAAGAGAGGCCTGAGGGACCTGCAGAGATGTGTTTCGCATTGGCGAAGAGCCAGCGTCCCTAGTGTGAAGGGGCTGCCCCTGGGTGTTGGGACTGCAAGACTAAAAGGAGCAGACTACTGCATGGGCCGGGAATCGAACCCGGGCCTCCCGCGTGGCAGGCGAGAATTCTACCACTGAACCACCCATGCACTTGCACAGGCCTCTTCCAGAGGATGCTCAAGTGAGTCTTACCTCTGGCCTCTGGACACTGGTCATCGTCAGTGTTGGGCTTCTGTTCCAGTTGAATGCGCATTTGGGACCCTATGGGAGAGGGAACAGACCATTGATGGAAAGGAGGGGCTCTGGTCACATCGAGAACTCTGGGGCGCAGTGCACGGAAGAGAAGTCGACTCTTCCCACCCGTCCTGCGCTTTCTCTGCCTGTGTCGCCAGATGAAGGACCAAGCCTGACCCGCCCTCTAGTACCGGTTGGGGCAGGTGACCTGGAGCAGCCGTTGGTTTCCTGGCTGGTGGGGAGGCAGGAGTCCAAGGATGGATGGGAAGGCACATCTGGCAGAGCAGCAGCTGGCCTGCGAGCAGGCCGTGGGGGGCCCCGTGGGATTAGTTGCTACGGTCCTGGCAGCTGCTTCCTGCTTGGGGATGGGGTGTGACGCAGAGGTGGTCGCGGTGGGACCTGGGCCTGGCGTTTGTTCTGACTGACGGGGATCTAGGGCTTCCACGGCAACTCCCGGGGTCAATCTCCCTGCCAGGCAGTGTGCACAGTTCCCTCTGCTATGGCAGGCAGGCGTCTGGCCTGTGTGTGTTCTGGCAGGCGGATGGAAACGAGGGATGCCCCAGAGTGAAGAAGCGTGGGGAGTACAGTCTAGCGGCGTGTGAACGGCAGGGACCGGGGTCAGTGGAAAGCACAGGGTGTTGACTGGTGCGCTGCTGGGGCATGGGGTCAGATCAGAAAGTGTGAGTGGACGGGGATGGGACTATTCGAATGGCCCGGGGCAGAGGGTAAAAGGCGCTAGCACACTGCCTGGGGATATTTGTCGCTGAGAGTGAGAGGCAAGCGTCCAGGAGGCTTGAGTTTGGACAGTGGGCAAGAGCATGAGACAGGAACGCGAATGAGATGGACCAGGGGTGCAATGAGCGCTGCCCAGGGGAGGGCAGATCAAAAGGCGGAATGTCAGGAGTGGGCTTGAACCACACATATAGGAGAGATTGTGACCTGAACACAGCAACTTAGACGGTTCTGCCGGCCTGACCGCGGGCCTGGATTCATCCCAGGTCGCCTGGCTGGCAGCCCGCAGGAATGCCCTTGCCCTCCACTAACAGATGTTTGTGTGTGGTGCCCAAACACAGGCCGCGACTGCTGTGTGGAAGCCAAGGTAGCTGTGGCGCCCTACGGCCATTCTTCTTCCTCTGCACTCCAAACAGTTGCAGGGCACCCTCTTGTGACTGGTCTGCCCGCTCCCTTGGCTTTCTTGGCTCCCTTGGACAACTCGTCCCTCTGGGTCCCGGCTCCCGTGGTCCTCTTTTCTTTCTCGTCATGGGCAAGGCATTCTCTGGAGCAGAGCGGCCTTCCCCCATCTGTCCCCACAGCACCCGATAAGTGTCCGTCCCTAAGTGGTTGTCCTAGTGGGTTCTCCACAACACACTGTGCCAGGGCCCAGACGTCTGAGTGATTGTGCTGCGGTGCGGGATGTGGTCCCCAGGGCTCTGGTAGAGAAGGGCCTTGGCGGACTGCGGCGTGGAGCCGAGAGCCCAAGGGCCAACGAGGCGGTGAGGGCTCCGGGCTCCCAGAGGCAGGCGGGTGGACAGGGCAGCTGCGATCGCCTGGCACAGGTGGGTCTCAGGGCGGCCTTAGTTGGTGCCGTGGCAGCAGGGAGTCATGGGCCGCACAGGGTGTCTGGGCAAGGCATCGCTGGCCTCGGTGGAGCTGGTGGGAGGTGCTAGCCAGCCAGCTCTTTTCTCGTGGTGCGTTGGTGGTATAGTGGTGAACATAGCTGCCTTCCAAGCAGTTGACCCGGGTTCGATTCCCGGCCAGCGCAGTCGGCCTGCTTTTTGCCAAGTCCACGACTCGCAGCCTCTGTAGAGCTTTGCCTGTGGTGGCTACAAGCGTGTCCGGAAAAAAGCGCAAGATGTGTGGAGGATGCTGCAAGCAGGACCAGAATTGCCTGAACACACGGATGGTCACGGGTGGTGGGAAGTATAAAGGGAGCGGTGGATGGCAGGCGACTGGTTTTTGTATTTCATGGAAACAGGGTACCAGTGACAGGAGAACGGCTAGAGTAGCGGACGTGGTCGCGGGTGTCCAGGACACACAAGCCTGAAAGAGTAGCAGCTATCGCTCCCTGGTGGTCTAGTGGTTAGGATTCGGCGCTCTCACCGCCGCGGCCCGGGTTCAATTCCCGGTCAGGGAAGCACTTCTTATGCTCTACTTTCAAAATGCCTTCACCTTCATTCGCCGGGCTTTTTAGCCGGTCTCTCCGGCTACTCTCCACCCATTCATCCTTTTGGCCTCACTTTCTTCTTGGGACATTAGATTCTTCCCTCTTCGCCACTCGCCTCGACCTCACTCTTACTCAGCCCAAACCCCACCGCCCAGGACAGCCTTTCTCCTCCCATGGCCGACAGCAGACACACAACACAAACCGTGCTTGTGCTGCACATAAACACAGACGTTCACCTGCATCTGGCCAATGAATGGGCCACGACTTTCCAGCAGCGCTGCTTCCTCCGCCAAGTCAAGTCAAGCCAATCCCGACTCTCCACTCTCCCCAAAGGGGGAGAAAGGCTGTCCTAAGCTGACTCCCCACCTCTCTCTCTCTCTCTCTCTCTCTCTCTCTCTCTCTCTCTCTCTCTCTCTCTCTCTCTCTCTCTCTCTCTCGCCCCGCGCCGCGGGCGCCCCCCCCCCCCGCCCCCCCGGCCGGGGGGGCGCGGGGGGGG
>CAUYQG010032130.1:0-21508 GCA_963574415.1 Tarsius wallacei | reverse complement strand
CTTCCAAGTAGCTGGAACTACAGGCGCACGTTACCATGCCCGGCTGATTTTTTGATTTATTGTAGAGATGAGGTCTCGCTTGCCCAGGCGGGTCTCGAACCCGCAGACTCAGGCAATCCACTCACCTCAGCCTCCCAAGGCGCGGGATTACAGGCTGAGCCACCGAGCCCGGCTGATAATTCTTAAAAGAACAAAAACTTATATTTGAGAATTGGGGCTTATATCCCTGATGACTTTTGTGAACACTTTATAAATGCCACAAATTCATTATTATTGCTTTAAAAATATTATGATTTAGTTGAACACAAGTCTTCATAGTAAAGTTTCAGTCTTGTTCCCCCTGCCTTTCTGTCAAATAGTTCATGAACAGCAAACAGATATTTATTTATTTATTTATTTATTTATTTATTTATTTATTTATTTTGAGTTGGAGTCTCACTCTGTCGCCCAGACTAGAGTGCAGTGGCCGCTCCCGGCCACCGCAGCCTCGACCTGCTGGACTCCGGCGATCCTTCCGCCTCAGCCTTCCAAGTAGCTGGAACTACAGGCGCGCGTTACCATGCCTGGCTAATTTTTTGATTTATTGTAGAGATGAGGTCTTGCTTGCCCAGGCGGGTCTTGAACCCGCGGGCTCAGGCAATCCACTCACTCAGCCTCCCAAAGGCGTGGGATTACAGGCTGAGCCACTGAGCCCAGCTAGCAAACAGATATTTAAAGACAGTAGGCAGGACAGTTGTCATTGAAAAGATACACTTCTAATATATCTGTTATGTAAGATTTTCCTCTTTTTTAGCACAAAATGTTATACAAAAGTTCTGGTAAACTCAGTTTTCAAACATCCTGTTCTGTGTAAGAGGCTTTGACAAGTAGCGATTCAGCACAAAATGTAATAATTCATTACATTTCAAAATGGTTTGATTTAGATCAAGACTAGAGAAAGCTTTAAATAGGCAGAAACAGCCTTTATGAGGGGGCTAAGGGCCCAGCTGTGGCTCTCATTCAATGGTCCTTCAGAGGCATGTGTTTCAGCACTTGACCCATTTTGCCTTAGTGAAAGAGAAATGTTCCTAATAGAAAAGGGAAATTCTATGAACTTGGATGATTTGCTTAAAAACAAAAATCCAAATTCATCAAGTGCTAGTGAAGTACCCAGTTATCCAGTATTCAACTCTTTAGTGTCAGGACACTTAATTCTAATCAAATTTGACCAAGCGACCTGTACTCCTTTAGCAGATTCAGTACTGGAGCTTCAATAATCTAGAAGTCTTTGACATAACCATCAGCACAATAATTCAAGCAAGAAACCAAGAAGTTTCTCACTTGACTTCTTCTTTTCTATACTCCTTTCCAATTTGTCACCACCAAGTCTTCTAATATAGAAATTTTCCCCCTCTTAAAAGTTTTCAATGGCAACTAATCATCTACAAGATAAAATTCCAAGCATCTTAGCATGATATTCAAGCTCCTGAACTATCTGGCTTTTGCCTATCTCTCTATTCTTCCATTTTTCTACTTGATAAATTTCAATTCATCTTTCAAGACAATGTTCAGATGTTTCACCCCTGTGAATTGTTTTTAGATAAGTTGTGAATTTGTTTACCAACACTTTACTCATCACTGAAATCTTTTTTGCCAGAAGTCGCCTCCCTTGAAAAGCCTTCTCCCACCACCTTCTACCTCTGCTCAAAACGAGTTCTGGGTTCCCATAATATTTTGTACATGTCTCTTCTACAGCAGTATGCATGCTATATTAGCATTGTTAATGCATCTCATTTCTCCACTAGGCCGTGATTTCCCTTAATGCAGAGACGGAATCTTATTTATCCTTGGGTTTTAGCTCCTAGGACAATGCCTGGCACACAACAGGCTTAGTAAATACTATGTAAAGGAAAGAAGACATGCTCCTAAGGACAAGAACTTAGGCAATGTGGTATAATGGAAACAACACAGATTGATCTTGTCAGATAAAAATCACCAGCAATCACCATGTTTCTAAATAAAGAGGTCAGTTCTGATTTCTACTTGACAAGACCATTCTGCAGCATTAAATACAGCCCTTCACTCCCACATTCTTGAAACACTGTCTTCATTTACTTCCTATTAGATTTCCTCTTGCTGGACTGACTACTCCTCCTCAATCTCCTTTGGTGTTTTCCCTCTCATCTCCCCAGTCTCTAGTGCTGGCATGCACCCACAGTTCAGAAATTGAACCTCTTCTGTTTTCTATCTACTTTCTTTATGATCTTACAGATTTGCTTACCACTTACATGGTGTTCACTCCCAAATTTATTTCTCCATGGTGAGAACGTCAGATTTTAAACTTTACTATAAGGCTACAGTAACCAAGGCAGCCTAGTATTGGTATAAGAATAAGCACGCAGAACACTGGAACAGGACAGAGACTCTGGAAGCAAAAACTTGGTCTTTCAATCAGCTCATCTTTGACAACGTCACTAATAACAACCACTGGGCAAAGGAGACCATATTTAGCAAATGGTGCTGGGAAAAATGGCTGACCACATGCAAAAAAGTGAAACAGGACCTTTATCAACATATACAAAAATCAGATCTAAATGAATCAAAGACCTAAATGTAAAATTCCAAACTATAAGAATCTTAGAAGAAAATATAAGTAGGCATAGTAGGCAACCAATTCTTGACTAAGGCCCTAGAAGTGAATGCTACAAAAACTAAGATAGACAATGGGACCTCATCAAACTGAAAAACTTTTGCACAGGAAAAGAAACCATCAAAAAAGAGGGGAGACAATCCATAGAATGGGAAAAAATATTTGCCAATTATGTATCTGACAAAGTCCTAACATCCAGGATATACAAGGAACTCAAATGAGCTGAAAAGAAAAAAAAAATTTGAAAGTGGGCACAGGACATGAATTGACACTTTTCAAAAGGAGATATACAAGCAACCAACAGATACGTGAAAAAAATGCTCAGCCTCACTAATCATCAGAGAAATGAAAATCAAAATCACATTGAGATACCGCCTAACTCCAGTAAGGATGGCCATAATCAATAAATCAAAAAATAACAGATGCTGGTATGAATGTGGAGAAAAGAGAAAGCTTCTATAATGTGGGTGGGAGTACAAGCTAGTTCAGCCTCTAGCAGTGTGGCGATTCCTGAAAGAACTAAAAATTGACCTTCTATACGATCCAGCAATCCCTCCCCTGGGAATATGCCTGGAGGAACATAAATCATTCTACAAAAAAGACACCTGCACATGCATGTTTTTTGCTGTACTATTCACAATAGTAAAAACATGGAACCAATTCTACTGCCCAAGGTAAATGAACTGTGTAAAGAAAATGTAGTATATATACATGATGGACTATTACACAGCCATAAAGAAGGACAAAATCATGGACTTGGTAGCAAATTGAATGGAGTTGAAGACAATCATACTTAGTGATCTATCAAGGAAACGAACTAAATACCACATGTTCTCACTCATAAGGGAAAGCTTAACATTAATTACGTTAGCACAAGGGAGGGATAGGCAGTTGCAGGGCATTGACCAGGAGGGGGGCATGTAAGAACACAAAGGGTATCTGGTCCCAACCAGGGAAGGTGAGGGCCAGTTGGAGGCTCAGACTTCACCTGCATGTAGCATACTTTTGTAGTTAACCCTTATTTGTACCCCATACTCTAAAATAAAATAAAATTTTTAAAAATTTTAAAAATTAAAAAAATTGTCAATCTAAAAAAAATTAAAAAATAAAATAAAGTGGTTTTCCTGTAGTATGTGATCACAATATTCACTGGAGGCCATTAAATGTGAGTCTCACCAAAATGAATCTAGTGACAAAAAGCAGGTGGTTGCCTGGGAAGGGGATTAACTGAAACTTTTTAGGGTTACATATATGTATAGGGTACATGTATTTTTCAAAAATAATTAATGGGTGCATTTTTAAATTTTTTTATTATTTTATTTTATTTTTATTTTTATTTTTGAGTTGGAGTCTCACTCTGTCGCCCAGACTGGAGTGCAGTGGCGTGCTGCTCCCGACCACTGCAACCTCAACCTGCTGGGCTCTGGCAATCCTTCCGCCTCAGTCTTCCAAGTAGCCAGAACTACAGGTGTGCACTACCACGCCTGGCTAATTTGTTTTTTGATTTATTGTAGAGATGAGGTCTCACCAAGTTTCCCAGGCGGGTCTCAAACCCGCGGGCTCAGGCAATCCACCCACCTTGGCTTCCCAAAGTGCTGGGATTACAGGCTGAGCTACCGAACCCAGCCTAATGGGTACATATTTAATGTATGTAAATTATATCTCAATAAAGTTGATTTAAAATAAAATATATGTGAAATACATTTAGAAGTTATGTAAATAAAACTTAGATAAATAAAACATGGGTACTGCCTTTAAAAACCTGAAGAATTAAATAGAAGTGTGTGGGAAAGGATTATAGAATTCTATTTTACTTTACAGAAGTAAATAGCAAACTACTCAGTTTATTTAAAGTAAGATTTAATTTACCCCAATTTGATTTACACAGTACTTTTAAGAAGCCTATTTTATCTTATAAAGTGAAAACATAAATAGTTCCGTTAGAGACTGAGAAATCAGACAGTGATACCAGGAATTGTCTCTTGACTCTCAGGCATGGAATACACAGCCAGTTTGCTTGTTGTACTAAGCAGAAGATGAAGATGGGAAAGAAAAAAAATTGTCATTTCTCTTTCAAAGTGTAATGTCTAGTAAACAGGTCTGACAAATTAGTGTATACCAAGTTCAAAATAACACAATTCACAGTGATTCCTCTCTTCCTTGGCCTCCCTTCCCAGTTTCCCAAATCTGCCCATTTTTTAGTTGATTCTCCTTCTCTGGGCTTCCATAGTACCTTTGGCATATCTCAATCATGACAGCTTACTGTTACACAGTAACTACCTGTTGATTTTCTGTACTCCCTGCCTCACTAGATTGCGAGCTTCTAGTTGAATATGAGTCATAATTTAGACAGCTCTGAATTTCCGACACCTAACTTGGCATCTGACACACAGAAAGCACAGAAAAATGCATGATTGAATGAGCTTTGTCATACCTAGACCTCTTACTGAAAGGCACAACAATTTATCCAATTAGACAAGCAAGAAATCTAAGCATCACTTAAGAAGATACCCATCTATTTATCCAATACTCTACATCAAAGCCATCACCACATTATTTTACCTTCTAACTAACCCTTAAATACATCTACTTCTCTTCATAGCCACAACTCCCATCCTAGCCCAAGTTATTAAGTAATTATCACCTCTAGCCTGAACTAGTGCATACACATCTATTCTGGCTTCTCTCCAATTCAATCTCCACAATGAAAATATCTGATTATGTCACACCAACACCCTTTCTTAAAACCACTTTAATGGCTTCCCCTTGCTCTTAGGATAAAGAAGAAATTTTCAGTATGGTATAAAGACTCTGCATTGTCTGTCCCCTGCCTACTCCTCCAATCTCAGCTTGTTCTAGCCTTTTTCTCTCACTTCACTCCAGTCAGCTGTAGCTGATGTTTTTTAACCTCCTCGTGTCACCATGATCTTACACATGCTGATGCTTTTATCCAAAAAGCCCCTTCTTCTCCCTCTTTCCTAGTTAATGCTCACTTAACTTTTGTATCTCTGCCTAAGCTTTACTTTCTCTAAGAAGCCTTCCCTGACCTTCCTTATTAGATAAAATCCTCTGAATACGTTACTTTAGTCCATGCACCTCTTTCTTCCACCGCACTTTCACAATTAAAACATCATATTTATTTGTGTGATGGTTTAAAGATTGTTTTCTCCACTAGATTTTAATCTCTTGAAGACAAGAACTGTGTGTGAATTTGCTTACCACTGAAGTCCCAGAGCTTAGCACAATACCTGCCATATAGTAGAAGCCCACATGTTTTTTCAATAAATTAATGAACACACCAATATAGAAATAACAGTAACTAAATAACACTTATTTTTATCTTCTGGGATTTCATTTGTATAGTCAACAAATATTTTCTAATATACAAACAGATGTGGAAGTAGAGGCTCAGAAGAGTTAAATAATTTGCCCAAAGTCACTCAGTGAGTAAATGGTAAAGAAAGAATTTAAAACCAAATTACTTCATGTCAAACATTGTGCTAAAGTGATAGGACTACAAAAGGGCAAAATAGGTATGATTCTGGTCATGATGGAACTTACAGGCTAGTGCAGTGAGTTGTTCTCCCAGCAATTTCATTTATGAAAATATATTTTCTTTCCAGAATTTTAAGACCTGACATGAACTTTTTGCCTTGTAATATTAGAAACTATTTTGTTCCATCATTATTTGTCTTACTCTGTGTCGAGTTTTGTTTTTGTTTTGTTTTTTGCTCTTGAGCTGGTTCCATCTGCCAGTACACACATGGGGGCATTCTCCTCCTTTGAAGTCTACAAAGTAGACTAATGATAGTAGTAGGAGTCGCAGAAGCAGTAGTGCTAATACTAGTAATACTACTAGTAGGAACAGTAAATAATAATCATAATGAATGACAATAGCAATGCTAGAAATAGCTATCATTTGCTCTGTCATCTTAAGTTCTCCCAACAAGTATGTAAGGTAAAGATGTACACACAGATGTGAAAATAGAGGCTCAGAGAAGTTTAATAATTTGCCCAGAGTCACTCAGTATGTAAATAGTAAAGAAAGAATTGAAAACCAAATCACTCTGACTTTAAATCCTGTGCTCTTACCACTCCATCATACTTCCTTTCAAGAAAGAGAAACTGCTGGAGTGATTTTCTCAGTTCAGCTTCCTGGTATCTCATTGCTAATAGACTTTAATGTTCGTGAAACAGTCTGTAAGGTGATTTTGTAGTGTGTATAATCTCCAAAAAATGGTGCAGTTTTGGGAATCAAAATATCTTTGGATTAAAAAATTGGCTGATGAACCACCAAAAGGGTGCCAACGTTAGAAAATTGTCCACTTTTGACATAAATTTTAAGACTTATTGAAGAACATAAGCTAATGGCTTATGGAAAATGTCAAAAATCCCATATTCGTTCACAGTTTTGCTTGAATGGCTTTTATAAA
This sequence comes from Tarsius wallacei, assembly GCA_963574415.1. NCBI lineage: Eukaryota > Metazoa > Chordata > Mammalia > Primates > Tarsiidae > Tarsius > Tarsius wallacei. The sequence continues at coordinate 14,446 of CAUYQG010032130.1, read as the reverse complement.
CCAGATCAGCAGAACTCTCTGAAGGCTTTACATTAATTTGACTTAAATATTTCAATTAAAATGAAAACACTGATTAAATTTGGCATAAAAAAGCCTCCCAGGCAAGACTCAGAGCTAAGTCAGAAAGACACTGTGAATGGTAGAAAGCAGCACTGTTTTGGGAAAAGTGCCAACTTAGCTACTGCCAAGCTGTATTCTTTGAGGCACATAAATTAACTTCTCTGGGCTTCTGTTACCTCATCTACAGACCGAGGGAACCAGATTTTGTGGTCTTCAAAAGTCCCTTCTAGTTCTTATCACTTTAAAGTTACTTATGGTTTGCAAATGTTACTGGATGAACCACAAGTATGTGCAACTAGAATTCCAAGAGGCAGAAATTAAATAATTAAGTTAATTTTTAAATTAGTTAAATTAAATTAATTTTAAAATATTAATAATTAATAAATTTAATTAATTAATTTTAAAAACCACCGCCAAGAATTAGAGAGTATTTGGTTGATGCTTTCTCTTTTAGAAGCTCCAAAAAATGGTATTGGCTATCTCTTTCTTCCTAGCATTCTTTAACTCCCAGACCTACATGGGCCAGTTGGTGTGATTAGGTCTAACCATATTATTCCAACAACCAATGCAGCAGCCTCTAGAATAGTGTCTTGGCAGAGAAGAGATACTCAAAAAATCTTTCTTGAATTGAGTTAAAATGAGAAAATATGAGGAAAATAAAGGTGTGTAAATCAGCACAAGGGAAGGAAGGGGCTCTAACAGGCACAGGTGTAAAGAGCAGGGCTTATAGTTGTAATTAACTTTTGGTTGGAGAACAGATACATGATATCCAAAAGCTGGGCCTTCTTAATCAGTGAGGAAAAATCATAGCTCTTTTGTGGCACATATTCCCAAACAGGCTAAGAATATGAGATGTTCTTCCTGACATTCAAGGTCCTCAATAATACAGTCTACTTTCCCTAACAAACATTACATGTCATTATTCGCCAATGCAACCCCTTGACTTTATTCAGTCGTTAAACTTTAAAATGCATAAATTATATGCTTAGGAATCAGAGATGTTCTTCAAATTCCAACGCATTCCTTCATTAGCTGTATGACCTTTAGGTACCTTACTAACCTTGCTGAGTCTTAATTTTCTTACCAGTAAAATAATAACACTTCATAGTGATCTTGAGGATTGCCATTGAACGATATGAAGAAAATTATGATCGTGGTTATCATTTATTGAGAGCAAACTATGTAGCAGCCTCTGTTCTCTTTTCATTTTACCATAACTAGGAAGTTGTCCTTTTGTTGGTAGTAGACTTGCAACTGAGAATTTAGACCAGGGTAACCAAAGGTTGTGAACATAGCTGCTAGTCTAAGCAGACAGTTAGTGTTGGATATCTCAGCAGCAGGCTGTGCATGTGCACCAGAAGTCTAGGGATTAGCCCTATGTAACAATCCAACCTAGCAGAATTTTATCCAATAGCAAAAAGATCTAGCAGCAAACCTGCATATCTCAATATTTTCTTTCTTCTCCTTAATATGTAAAAGACTTGGGAAATTGGAAGAATACAAAAGGACACTTAGACTTACTTTTCCTAAAGTGCAAAACTGAAAAAGACCACCAATCACTTGCTGTGCAGCCTTGGTCAAGTTGTGTAATTTCTCAAATGTGAGTTCCCTTACCTATAAATTGGGGCCTGTACTGTTTGAAGGTGTGGTAAAGATTAGAAATAATGAATGTAAAGTAACTAAAATGATGCCCAACACATATAATAGTGACTCATTTAGTGTGGCATTCGTTATATTCCTGTAAGGTTGAAGAATTCAAATGTCAGCGAACTATAATGTCATCCCCACATATCAGAAAAAAAATACAGGTACAAACATCATGCTTAATATTTAAGAATTTGATGAGGTTTGGAAAAATCATGAGAAGTAGCATTCTCACACTATCATGACTCTGGGGGAAATGTATAATATAGGGCCTAAAAGCTTCAGTTTGCATTGATTTCCTACAGTAATCATATGTTGCTCCACCCTATTTAGTACTTTATTGTATCTTACCCTATATACCATTCAGAGAGCTCCAAAATCTATGTATCTAGCCCAGACTTTTCCTTCGATGCTAGACTCATATATCTAACTGTCTATTCAACAACCTCTCTAGGGTATCTAATAGGACTCAAATAAAATATAACTAAAACAGAACTCTTGGATCCCCTCCTCCTACAAAATTTGGCCTCCCTCAGTCTTCTTCATTTTAGTAAATAACACAACTGTCTAACCTCTTATTAAAACCAAAAACTTAAGAATCATAAGGAAGTATTGTCATTCTTCTCTCTACAATCTCTTGAATCTTTCCACATTTTTCTATCTCTGTTCCACATTTTCTATCTCTTCCAATCCAAGCCACTAACATCTTTCTTAAACAGTTGACACATGTGGTTTCCTCTGAAATATTTTTTACCCAATCTTCATCTAGATGGCTTTTTCTTAACCTTCAGGGTCCAGCTTCAATCTTATTTTACTTCCTGTAGACCATCTTCAATCTCAATTAGTTTTTGTTATTTTGTATCACATATTGCAATATATCATTATACACTTATCCATGTGTTATCTATTTAATCTCTCTCCACTTCCTCCGTCCCCCATCAAACTCCAAGCTCAATCAGGGCAGACACCATGCCTATCTTAGTTCACCTCTATTCACCCAGAACAATGAGTATGTGTCGGGGTTGATAACCACTGCATTAGATAATAAATATTTGTTCACTTGTCCCAAAATGTCCTTTTCACCTTTTACCACATATGCTGGTAAGGAGGAAAATTGAACAGCATGATGAATATAATTTTACTAGCACAAAATGTAAGGATAAAAATGTCAACAAATGTTTGATTTTAGGAGGAAAGAGGGTTAGGTGATTAAAATATGATTTAAAGTACCTTTTATTATAAAAAATTAAAACACAATTATTTTTAATTCAACTACTATGCCAGGGTTTATGGAGAGACTATGATGTCCTAGCCTTTGATATTGAGCAAGCAACTCAAGGTACTGACCCATAACTTTGGGAACATCATTATTACTGCTTTTCCATCTTATTTTCCCAGAATATAGCAAGAGAGATTTATCAGACGCTAGGTGGGCTCTGATGCAAAGGATCCAAAACACACAAAACTGCAAAATAATTCATTCAACAAACATGCTACCATACTGTGGCTACTATACTAGTGACTAGTGACTACTACATGTCAGACTCAGTGTTTTTCCAGTCCAGTCAGAAGGAATCAAGGCAGACAGTCACAGAAAGGAGCAAAATTTTTTAAAATTTTTATTTTAAAGATGTGGGGTACAATTCAGGGTTAAGTATACAAGTGGGAATTGTACAGGTAAAGTTTGGGCCTCCCTTTGGTCCCATATCACCTGGTTTGAGATCAGGTACCCTTATTGATGAAGTGTGACCCCCTCCTCCCTTCCCTGGCAGTTTCTCACTACTGCCAATCCCTTTCTCATAGTATTATAATTGTTCAAGGTCCTCTTATGAGTGAAAACATATGGTACTCATTTTTATGTTTCTGTGATACATCACTGAGTATTACAGACTCTAAATACATCCAAGTTGCTGAAAGTCTATAATTTTGTCTTTCGTTATAGCTGTGTAATATTCAATCGTGTATATGTACCACATTTTAAAAAATCCAGTCTACTTTTGATGGGCAACATGGTTGGTTCCATATTTTTGCTATTGTGAATGGTGCTGCAATAAACATGCGTGCACAAGTGTCTGCTATATAGAATGATTTGAGTTCCTCCAGGTATATTCCCAGAAGGCAGATTGCAGGGTCACATGGGAGGTCAATTTTTAGATCTTTCAGGAACCTACACACTATTTTCCACAGAGTTTGTACTAGTTAACACTCCCACCAACAGTGTAGAAGTGTTCCCTTTTCCCCACATCCTCTCCAGCATCTGTTGTTTTTTGAGTTATTAATGACGGCCATCCTGACTGGAGTTAGGTGATATCTCAGTGTAGTTCTAATTTGCATTTCTTTGATGATTAGTGAAGCTGAGCATTTTTTCATGTATCTGTTGGTTGCTCATATTTCTTCTTTTGAGAAGTGTCTATACATATCTTTTGTCTACTTTTTAATAGGGCTGCTTGTTTTTTTTCTTTTTGACATGTTTGAGTTCCTTGTAGATCCTGGATGTTAGACCTTTGTCAGATATGCAGTTTGCAAATATATTTTCCCAGTCTGTGGACTGTCTCCCTGCTCTCTTGGTTGTTAGAAAGGAACAACCTTCTTTCCCTGCAGCTCCATGCCCATGAGGCTTATCGCTTAGGCCTCTGCATCTGGTGGTTGTCAGTTGCTCTTCGGAATCCCCACTGGAGCACAGTGGCAAATCACGGAGACATTTCTAGCTACATAAAGTACTCCTGGTACCAAAAAATGATTTATGGACTTGAACTGATGAATTATTTTCCTATTTGACAGCCGAAGGAGGCCATTTAACTGCCTTTATAAACCACCAGGGATGAATCATAATGACATAAGGAATTACTAGACAGAAAAAGGCCAGTTTCCTCAACATCCTTGTCCTTGGGATTCATTGCCACCTCAGCTTTGTCTCAGCAGCCTTTGCTCTTGATTCACACATCGTTTAACGTCTTACTGGCTATAAAAACACATTTATACAGACAACAATATTTGTTCTGACTACCTTAATTGACAAAGTATTCCACGACTGCATCTCCTTGAATAAAATAATTCTGTCAGAAATACGTATTTATTTGGCTCTTTGCTTGAGTTTTTCATAGTCCCTGATTAACTTCCTACTTTTTAAAAATCCATCCACTGTAAATGAAGCACCCTATTAATAATAGCATCTTGTCTTAGACCATTTGTCACATTGCATTCTTGTCATGAAATGGCTGTAAGGTCACTTTTGTAAACTTTTCAGTAATAATAATGATGATGATGATGATACCAATTATAAAACAGTCATGAATCACTTAATGATGGGGATATGTTCTGATAAATGAGTCATTAGGTGATTTTGTTATTGTGTGAGCACCATAGGGTGTACTTCTACAAACCTAGATGGTATGTTTTTATACACCTAGGCTATTTGGTATAGCCTATTGCTCCTAGGCTACAAACCTGTTCAGCAGGTTACTGTACTGAATTCTGTGGGGTAATTGTAACAGAATGTTAAGTATTTGTGTATCTAAGCATATCTAAACCAGAAAAGGTACAGTAAAAACACAATATTATAATCTTATGGGACCAACATCTTATATGTGGTCCATCATTGACCAAAATGTTATGCAGCACAAGACTGCAATTAATGTTATGTATTCAGTACCTACTATTTTCCAGACACTATTCTAAGTAATTTTCCAATCCCATCAGCATGGCAGCAATCTTGTGACTAACTCACCCATCTGCCTGCTGTCTATCATCTGACACCAGTACCTGCACTTACTTGCTCCTCTGTGATGACGTGAAGCAAACAACCATCCAATCACTTTAATGACCTCCCCCATCAAAGGGAAACTTTAAAGAGAATTCAACTTCAAACAGCAGTCTCCATTGCTTTACTAAACTCTGGTGTGGCCATGTGCTTTCTGAGCTATGGCCGCTGCCATGTTTTCTATGCTTTGGCCTCCTTTCCTGCCTTGGAGAGGTGAATCTCCTCACTCTCTCTCTCTAGTTTACTTTCTAGCCATTGCCTTACTAAGGTATAGTCTGGCCATGTGTTCTTTGTGCTATGGCCAGGACATGTTTTCCTAAGCTTTAGCTAACTACCCTACCTTGGGGAGGTGAAATTCCTCTCTCTCTCTCTAATTTACTTTCTAAATAAACTACATTTTCCAATCTAAACTTCTTTTCCAATCTAAATGCTTTGCATCTTTCACGAGGCACCAGATTGCACAACCCCACCCCAGTGGGTCTGACCTCACATTTTGGAGGCTCCCCTGCTGGGATATAATTTAACCTAACATTCAACATAAAGTCTTAAATTTCTACATACAAGAACATTTGTTCTAGTCAAATTATATCATAGTCCTACAAGCAGTGGATAATTCTATAAGCATTTACTAAAAAGAAGAGATCAGGCCTTGGGAAAACAACCACTACACAAGTCTTTACTCCAGAGCCATTGTTTAGCTGCTACAGAACATTGAAAAAAATTACTTAAATTTTTAAAATTTCAACTTCCATATCTGTAAAGCAGAGCTAAAATAGCATACTTCACATAATTTTGAGATGACTAAATGTGTCCATATATGTGAAACACAGAGCCCAGCTTCAAGCTCCAAAATTTTATATCTATATGTTAAAGTAAACTTTGTATTGGGAGCAGCAGATACTGGAGAATCTTAGTGTAATCAGTGAGGCAAAATCTGCACAAAGAAGATCTCTTATAAATTATAATTACAAATTAGCATCAATGATGAAGACTTTTGCAAAACTTTGGAGAGAATTCAGGAGAAAAAACAGGTGACTATAAGATGAGGTTAGTTTGTGAGGTTTTCATGAAGAAAGTACAGAAGTACAAAATATGCATTAGCAAAGAGGAGTGGGAAAAGCATGAGGCAAGCAAGAAGGAAAGAAACTGATGACATGTATTGAGCACTGTTGTGTGCAGGAGCAGTTCAGGTAGCTTTTAACAGTGTGCTTTAAGAGTAATGCTTTGAAGTAAACATGGGTTCTAATCCCAGTTCCATCACGTACTAGGTGCACAATCATAGCAAGTAACTTATCCTCTCTGACTCTCTGTTTCTTTCCCTATAAAACAGATAAAATAATTACCAACCTTCTGAAGTTGTTATGAGTCTTGATTGAGTATAAAGTACAATACCTGACCCAATAATGACAGTTCTCTGAGCATCTGCTCCACTCTATTGGATCTCGTTCATTGCTAGTCTCTTTCCATACCAAACTCCTAGTTTTCATTCCACAGAAGTGCAGTTTCATAGAATCTTCACAGCTTGCTCAAACTACTGCTTTCAGGTTGGGGGAGAACAAGGTAGCTGTGACTCACAAATAAACATAATGGACCTAGGAAAATCTTTCCCATGGATCTCAGGGATCTACACATCTAGGAGTCACAAAGTAAACCCTTCCCAAGAATACCAACCCCACACCCCCCGGCAGTACTAACTTGGAAAGAAGCCAGCAAGGAGTCAATGATCACCTCAGGTGCTGGAAGAGAGTCACTGGAGCAGAACTGGGCACATTTGCTATACCCTGCTGCCATGTGCTCACCCCCAGCTCTCTAAGCTGGTCTCCTGTACAGCTGCTTGCAAAATAAGCCCACAGGAATGAATACTCTCATAGTCCCTGACTCTGCAGAGAAACAAGACTGTCTTTCTGCTGATGGGACAGTAAATAATGTTTGGTCATCTCCCTGTAGGGCATAGAAACATGACACAAACACTTTCTCAAGGCAAAGACTGGCAATCTCTTTGACCCTGGCTGTCACCAACATGGGTTAACATCCCTGTGTCATAGGCTGGGGCAGAGTGAGGGAAATAAGCAAGAGAAAGGACAGAGAAAATAAGAGTGGTAGAAGAAGGAAAAAAGTCCCACTCTGTAGACTGACACTCGAGGACTTTTTTCCCAGTAATTCTAAGTAGCAATTTTTTTTTTCCTCCTAGTCCTCCTAGGTCACAAATAATGTTGACCTTGTTTCTAATAGGAACAAGCAGCCACCTGCAGGGTAGAAATTGTGACTCTCTGGGAAAAGTTCCCCACAGGCCCTGCAAAGTTGCCAGAAATTCCCACCATTAGTCATGCCTATGAGTTACAGAATTTAAATATCTATTAAATTGCAAATATGTTAGCTGAGAAGGGAAACATTCTTGTCCTTTATCAGACATGAATTCTTTAGTTCATTGAGGTATTAGATTAGCCCCAGGAGAAAACCAGGATCTGAGGAGAGGGGCTACAGAGAAGACAGACCATTGGAACATTTAAAAGAGGCAGTTAGGAGACAAAGCTGTCTTCCAGGGTGGGCTGGATAAGCTAGAAAAGGCCAGGGTCACCTGGAAAATGAGACTGACGCCCAGAAGGAAAGGCAAAGGAGCTGCTGCAAGCCAGTTTTGGTCATGAGATTTCTGTACCTGTGACTGCAAATGAACAGTCAATTATAAAATGCACAATCAGTCATGTGAAAGTTCACTTAATGCAGCCAAGAACTATTGACTGTTGCTGCCTTATCTTATTAAGTCACACAAAAGCTACATTTTCATGTGATAATCAGGAAACATGCATTCAGATCATGTTAACTGCCTGCTCAGAGAGAACATGAAAGGAAAAAAACATATGCCAATGATTTGTTTTCTTTGGAGTTTCACATCATACTGCTTCAGGGCAGCTTTATGGCAGGTGCTTTATCCCCAGGGATTTTCATTTTCCTGTAACATTTGAGACCAACTTGCTTCATCATCTAAATCGCTCTTCTTTGTAAGGTGATCAATTTGTCAATAACCCTCTTGTAGTATTACATCCATAAATTGTGCCCTTCACTCTCTTCTTGGATCGACTAGTCTACTGGATGGTGTGATTAGGATGGTTTCTGAGTGTTGTTCCCAGTGTGTCTATTAACTTCTTCGGTCCACTTCAGTTTTTTTTTTTTTCCCCAATTACTGCTGGTGATGGAAATAGTCAAACAGAGTTTAAGCCAGTCACACAGTCAGTTGTTTATTTCAAAGTCCTACTGAATCAAATCTTGAGAGGCAAAGGGCACAAACAGGCAGCTCTCAAATTGAATTTAGCCTACAGACATATATTGTTTGGTCTACAGAGTGCTTTACAATTCACAGATTTCCACATAAAAATCCAGGCATCTCTTAGTACACTATAATTTGTTCCTCCCTGTTGCCTTGCACACCTGGTTCATCTTACTTCATGCACACAATGTGTCTGGCTGCTGGAAATATTTGCGTATTGATTAGGGGGTTACCTCTTTGCTCATTTGTTTTCAGTCATCAGTAGCAAAGGCTTCTTGTTTTAGAATCAGAAATATTTTTTTTTCCTTAAGACAAAACAATGCATTGGTACATGCACATTTTAAATAAAAGGCTATTTCAAAGATCCTTAGACCTGAGCTCTGGAGTCACCAGTTTTGGATTCCTCCTGGAGTTGTATCACTTCTTCTGACCAAGCATCCAGGATTAAAGGACAGCAGAGTAACAGTGGGGTAGGGCAGGAAAAGCATTGGTCTAGGACTCAGAAGATGGGGGTTCTAGTCCTGGCTGTGCTATTCACCAGCTGATACCTCAAGGAATGGTTTAAACTCTCCAAGCCATGATTTACACTTCTAAATAATAATAATAATAATAATAATAATAATAATAAATTATTTGCTGCCACTTTCATACAGATCTTGTGAGTAACAAAATGAGGTCCCAGAAGAGAACATGCTTTGAAATTATAAAAGTTTCTACAAACACAAATGTGTCTTATTTGTACCCAACCAAAGCACTCACCAATCAATAAGCATCCAAACAAAGCTACAAATAACTTTTAATACTTTCCATATGCTCAGCACTCAGAGACATAGAAAAAAATAGTCAACAAATCCATTCCCTTAAGGAGCTGACAAGCTATTCGAGAAAGTAAGACAAATAATGGACAATAATAAATTATTATAACTATAATGCAAAGTAAAGGCCCAATAAGTATTTTACTGAAACTGTTGAAGGTATAGGCATTAGCAGGAGGCCAATTAGAACCAGGTACTCACTTGGCAATTCATTCAGCTTTCCTAAAGCTTGTTCTGTGGAAACTTAGCATCCTCACATGCTCTGCGAGGTGAAAGTGTTGTGTGGTGATACAAAGTTAGGAAATGTCCTAAAAATATATCCCACCACCCCTTTAGAAAATAATATGAGGATAGACCCCCCCAAACACCCAAAATTTATTTATAAGAAATTGTGTAATCATTCTTGCATGTTTAATTTAATGACCTTCAAAGTACTCTCTATTGATGCAACACACTTATCAAGAGACTTTTTCCACTGCTCAGAACAGTTTTTGAACTCATCCATTTTGATGCCTTTTAGTACTTCTGCTCTCTTTTGTTTCACCTCTTCCACATCTGCAAAATACCTCCTTTTGAGAACTTTTCATCTGGGGAAACAAAAAAAAAAAGTCGCTCTGGGCAAGATTGGGTGAATAGTGAGGATCGGGCATGGGGATCATGACGTTTTTGGTTAAAAACTGATGAACACTCAGCATGATGTGGGCAGGTGCATTGTCATAGTGGAAGAACCAGCCACCTGTTTGCCACAACTTGGGACACTTATTCCAAAAATTGTGATGCAACCATCTCAAAACTTCCAGATAAAAACTGTTCTTGATCATTTGTTTGATTTGGAAGAACAAATTCTGAGTGTACTATATGGAGATTGCCCTCTGAAAGATAATTATGGGTTTTTTTTTTTTTTTGGTCACCTTAGATTATAGATACTAAGGTATCCTAAGATGCCTTTCGAAAAAGAAAACTGTTCAACCTCGAAGATAAACAAATTGTCACATAACTTCTTTTTTCCTTTCCTCTCTCCCATCTTCTCCTCTTTTCTCCTTCCCCTTTCCCCCTTCTCCTTTCTCCTCTCCCCTCCTCTCCCTTCCCCTCTCCACTGCCTTCCCCTCTCCCCTCGCCTCCCCTGCTCTCCTCTCTTCTTTCTCTCTTAGAAATCTCTAGGAAGTTTTTCTCTGAATAACTCTTAGAACCAGAGCTCCACAAAATAGTTTGAGAAACACTATTCTAGTGAATAACATTAATGTTTTCACAGGTTCCAAAGAGGAACACACTTCTGTCTCTACTTGTCTGCTTTCAGAACCACATTAGAAACTTTGATTTTAAACTCCTTGTTGTACATAGTAGGCATTGATTTATATGTTGATTGATCTTTACCAACTGAATCAACATGGTTTGAATAGAAACTTCTCCACTACGTCACTTCCACTAGCTTGAAATCATTATCGTAACTGCAACGAATCTCATTGAAATCTTTTTTCTCAATAGAGATTGTCATATTAGTAGGGCCATATAACACAAAAGTATGACACTTAGCAAATTCTTTCATACATTTTCACTTTTCCTGGAACCTCACTTTTCCTCATTTCTTATCTGGAACTACCCAAAGCTCAGATTCAATTTGGTGTCCTATTCCTAGTGATTGTTACCAAGATGCTCCACTAAGAGCTAAGAACCAGGCTCACAAATGCCAATTTATCCTTTTTAGGGGTCTCTAAATTGCAATAGGGTATTATTGAAGACTATATTGTGAAGGTCCAAAAAGGATACTATAGTGGAATGACAGACATTGTGACAAATATTTTGTTTGGCATCTTTTCTTAAGGTATAAAATATACATTTGGTTAATGAAATTGTACAGTTTGTAGCTTGGTGGTAGTTAAAAAGATATAGTGGAAAGCTGAAAAGACCTATAATTATACCTGTTCTCGGCCAATTACTAAGTATGTAACTTGGGGCACATTAGCACATCTCTAAGTTTTAAGTTTTTCCTCTATAAAATTGGGACAATAATTGTAACTATTGTAGGGGCTAAGGCAGAAATTTCCCCTTTGCCCTCTGAAGGACTGCTAAAAAAATCAACTCATAAAAGGCAGATTAACTGGAGAAAAGGCATACAAATTGATTTAATATGTATACATGAAAGTCATCAGAATGAAGACAAAAAAGTACAGGGGAAATTGTCCATTTTATGTTGGTAGCCGGCCACGGAGGCCCACTGAGCGTTAGGGATCAGGGAGGGCCGTGGACCCCGAGACCACTAGAATGTGTTTGGGAGCCATAGACACCATTCCTTCCCTCTTTAATATTTGGCATATTTAGCCAAAAAGAACTCTGATGATCTAAGCATGAGGCTCTGAAACTACAACAGACATGGTTAGCTTTGAAAACTCATTGCTCCCGCTTCTCACAGGCTGCGGTTTTGGCCCTTATACAAGCTATTCAAATTCAGGTCACATTTGAGAGCCTTAATATAATTGGAAGCTTTTTTGTATTAGAATCATAGGTTTAAGTTTAGTATAGATATATAGAGAATAAGATTTTAGAGCAGCCATTTTGTTAAGAGATTGTAATCAGCCATTCCGAAAAGTGGCCCACCATGTACTTTGGATGGGGCTACATTCCTAAGAACCCAGCCTGTATCCTGGACTGGACCACATCCTTTCAAACTGGCTCTAGTTATAATTGGTGTGAGGTTTTTAGTCTAGTAGAATTGAATTAAGCTTATACAATACACTTAGAAGAATTGTAGGATAGGCAGTTTTAGTATTATAGTGTCTAATCTTAGGTTAGTGATTATTTAGGGTATTTGCTTTCACAGAATAGAATACCGTGCTGAAGAGAGCCCGGCATGATCTTTGGACTGGGCCACATTCTTTTTTTTTTTTTTTTTTTTTTAGTTGGAGTCTCACTTAGTTGCCCAGACTGGAGTGCAGTGGCCACTCCCGGCCACCGCAGCCTCAACCTGCTGGGCTCCAGCGATCCTTCCACCTCAGCCTTCCAAGGAGCTGGAACTACAGGCACGCACTACCATGCCCGGCTAGTTTTTTGATTTATTGTAGAGATGAGGTCTCACCAAGTTGTCCAGGCAGGTCTTGAACCCGCGGGCTCAGGCAATCCACTCACCTCAGCCTCCCAAGGTGTGGGATTACAGGCTGAGCCACTGAGCCCAGCTTGGGCCACATTCTTTAGGGATCGGTCTAAACTGTATTTGCTAAGAGTTGTCATAGTAACCATACAGTTGAAACTTTAGCATAGTAGCTGGGGTTGGTGTTAATTAGTATAGAATATGAAAGTTATTAAGATAAATTAGTCATTGCATAAGGTATTGTGTGTGTAAGGGATTTTAAAGCTATTGATTATTAGAAACATTGTGACATCAGGGAAAGATTGCTTTTGAGGAACATTAACCAAGCATGGGGAACGAGTAAGACAATCTTGGGTTTGTTCTTCCTCATGCCTGAGCAAACATCAGTGGGTGGGGGGTGCCCCTCATCCTCCTGGCTTTGTGTTCATGTGAAAACCTTGTGATCTAACCTGTGAAAATTTAGGATAAAAAGAGCATGGAAACCTCCATTAAACAGCTTTTGCACTAGACAGGAGTCCAGCCTCTTTCTTTCTTTCTCTCTTTCTTTCTTTCTCTTATGTCTATCCCTCGAATCACCGATGCCGCCCCATCTTTCCAGGGGACCCCAAAACCTGCAGGGGCAGGCCCCCTGCAGTTTTATGATTAGATACAACAAAGTGTGAGCAGCCATGTAGAGATATAATTGGACAAAAAGGGTTTGATCTAATGATAATAGACTGAGTGGGGAAACCCACTAAGGCCTGTCTATCTAAATTCTTCTTGCACTCTCTGAGCATGCATTCCTTCCTTCTGGGCTTGGGGTAGGACTCTCTCTCTGGAATGGGAGTCTTAAGACTTATAGTCAAACAACGTAGGTCAAATAAATTATTTACAGTAAGTTTTTACACAGAATGGCAGAGGGGAAGTTGGAGCAATATTTTTAGGTTTTATGACTGGCTTTGGGGGAAAGGGGTTCTGGTTTCTATGATCCACCTTGGGAAAGAGGGATTCTGGTTTCTATGGCTAGCCTATGGGGAGACTGGAGGACAGGAAAAGGTCAGAGAAAAACTTCTGCTTCTGAGGCTTTCATTCTGGATTATTGTTTTCTGAGCCCAACACCACCTTCATATAGTGGTTGGGAGGATCATGAATAAAAATGAATGAAAAACTCTGGGACACCCTGTTATATTATTACGTAGTTGTTGACTTTGAGATAATTTCTCCTATTATATTATCCTTCTTCAGTCAAAATTCCATTTCTATTTTTTCCACCAGTTCTCCCCCATATCTCTACAGTCCACTATTTTTTTCCCTAAACTCACCCTCCCCGCAATTAGCATTAGCAGTAGAGTGAAAAAGACACTAAGCGCTAGGGTTGAAAAATCCTATTTTCCAATCTGAATGTGCAATTGCTTCTTCTGTGTATCAATAGCTACCATTTTTCACACCAGAGGAAAGTTATTCTAACAAGCTATTTCATTTAAATGACACCTTCAACAATACACTACAGTTAAATTTTGCAAAAGAAAATTAAAAGCACTTACTAATATTTTTACCAATGAGTGATCCCAAATCCTACTTTGTGGTTTTTTTTTTAATTCAATATTTTGTATTATGATATTGTGGGGTACAGTTAAGGGTTAGGTATACAAATATGCCTCGTTCAGGCACCCTTATTGATAGGAAGTGCCTCCCCGTCCCCAGACAGATATTTACTACCATTAATCCCATCACCCTACCCCTCCCCCCCATAGTTTCCCACCACTGTCAGTCATTTTCTTGTGGTAATACGTTGGATGATCAAGGTCTACTATATGAGTGAGAACATGTGATACTCA
>CAUYQG010032129.1:0-10487 GCA_963574415.1 Tarsius wallacei | reverse complement strand
TTGGGAGGCTGAGGTGAGTGGATTGCCTGAGCCCGCGGGTTCGAGACCCGCCTGGGCAAGCGAGACCTCATCTCTACGATAAATCAAAAAAATCAGCCGGGCGTGGTAGCGCGCGCCTGTAGTTCCAGCTACTTGGAAGGCTGAGGCGGAAGGATCGCCGGAGCCCGGCAGGTCGAGGCTGCGGTGGCCGGGAGTGGCCACTGCACTCCAGTATGGGCGACAGAGTGAGACTCCAACTCAAAAAAAAAAAAGAAAGAAAGTAATAATTCCATATAAGGATACAAAAATTCTCTTGGAATAAATCAATGCCTCTGAAGTGTCTAGAAAACAGGAAATAATAAATTGTCCAAGCTACTCACTACTCCTTCACATCTCCTACATGGCACCTGCTTTATTTTCTCTCTAAGATCAACTATGCTTCTTCTCTCATCTACAGTACAGACGGATCACAACTTTCCATGTTATAGGTTCAGCCTTGGTCTTAATTATAAATATGAGGGAGAGATTATTGTTGACCCTCAGATACTCACTCCCGGTCCAATTAGTATAACAAGGGATCAAAGTCATATTCTGGCCAAACACAATTTGGCGGTGCAGTATGGACTAGAATATCCCTATTGATTACAGGCAGTTTTTTGAAAAACAAAAAGTCACAGTCAACTAGGCAGGCACCCATTACAAAACTGAGTTGTTATGATTATCATAACCAAATTTTATTAGCAAATTGATGAAAGGATTTCCATAGCTATTTTGAAAGCTTTTGTGCAAGGAGCTTTCCTGTAAGTAGAGAAATATAAAAAAAAAGATAGATATGATTTCTTTTCTTTAGGTACTTGCAATTGGATGTTTGCAGTACTTGAGGATTTCTCTAATAACCTCACTGTCTACTGTGATATTATAATATATTCATGGAACAAAATGGATGCATACTATCTTTAAAAGAATATATAAGTACATATATGCATAGCAAATACAGATGGATGAATAGATACATAGATATACATTGCACACAAAGGTATGTGTGGATATTTGTTAATAATGGTCTCAATAGAACAAGTAAAAGGCAATAAGGCATAAAGTATTTAAAAAGTCAGGGAATCACTGACTAGGTGAGTACTGTGAGTCTTGTTTTACAGATCTAGGAGACTGGTAAAGATATGAAATGGTAGATCCAATAATTCTTCTGAAAGATCAAGAAGACCAGCTTTGGGTAGTCTACCAACTACTTTGTTTCAATTGTTTTCTAAAACTGTTAGAAGATGAGATCATTACAAAAGTGATCGAGGTGTGAGGAAAGCCACCACTGGCAAAACAATGACCTGCTCTGTTTACACTTGCCCTCACCTTTTAAAACTTAAGTTAGATCATGCCAGTCATCAGCCCAAAAGTTGCCAAGTCTTCACATCTCCAAGTGAAAGATAAAATCTTCCCATTGGTCTCAAGACCTGACAAACTCTGCTTAACCCTCTTAACTCTCAACTTTGCTAAAACTCTCCTATACTGATTCTGCTTCTGACAAACTGTTCTTTTCACAGTCCTTCACATATTCCGGGAGCTTTTGCACTTGCTGTTTCATCTACCTGGAGTTCCCTTTCTCAGATTTTTGCATGAACGTTTCCTTTATTCTCTTCAAAACTAAAATAGAAACATTCTTTCCTCAGTCCAGCCTTTTCTATCTCACCTGCTTAATTTGCCTCTGTATCTAGCATAATATATATTTACTTAGACTAAAGCATAAGGGACATATTTAATCCAGTTACAATTTTTGTTATAGAGGGAACTTTGAAACGCTAAATAAAAATATAGAACCTGAGAAGTTATGATATCATATCAGGAGATCATAAAAAGTGTTAGACTCTCACCTGTCCAGGATAGTCATGAGCAATCGAGCCTAAAGTTGATAAAAAGTTGAGATTACTTCATATGGCCATGATATAGATGGTTGGCAAGTTTGGAATGGCTCAAGTGTTAGTCAACAGACAATTGAAAGTATGGTATTTAGATTCAAAAGAACAGAGTTCAAATATTAATGTTACCACATATTTGTCAAAATATTGGGCAAGATCATAAAATAATACATAAATATTAATAATGGAAACAAAAATATTTGCACAAATACATACATTTTAAAGTCACCTGTACTCCTATACTTATTTATTAAAAAGAAAAGAACTTGTAATATCTGGATCATTTAGTTGTAGTGAGGATGAAATAAAATATGAAAATGCTATATTTACTGAAAAAGAATCTGTATTATTTGCCATTCTTTTTGATGATCGGAGAAGTAATAAACTCATATTTGAAACAAAAAGATTATATAAAATGGTACAAATCCAGCCTCAAACACAGATTTTTTTGTAGGCAGCAAACATTTGGGCTATTTTTTTTTCATCCATTCAGTCTGTATCTTTTGAGTGGAAAGTTTAGTCTACTTACATTTAAGGTTATTATTAAGTGGGAACTTATTTCTGTCATTTTACTTTATTTTTATTTATGGTTGTGGTAACATTTGAGTCTTTTTTCTTTCTTGTTTGTGTGTTTGCTCTACTGATGACTTTTATATTTTCATGTGTTTTTATATAGATGCTTTTCTTTTGCCTCTAGGTGTAAGACTCCCTTAAGCATTTCTTACAGGGTCAGCCTAGTGACAATGAGTTCCTTCAGCTTTTGCTTGCTGGAGAAATACTTTATTTCTCCCTTGTTTATAAAGGACAATTTTGCTGAGTACAGTATTCTCGATTGACAGTAGGGACTTTTTTAAGTTTTGAATACATCATTCCATTTTGAATATATCATCCATTTGAATATATCATACCATTCAAATCCACTGTTAGTCATGGGATTTCTTTATAAGTGACTAGAGGCTTTTCATTTATTGTTTTTAGAATCCTCTCTTTTTCTTTGACTTTTGACACTTTGACTATCATGCCATAGAGAAAACCATTTTGCATTTTATTGGCTTGAAAACCCCTGAGCTCTCTTTATCTGGATGTATAAATTGCTTGCTGCACTTGGGAAACTTTCATCTAGTACTTCATTAAATAGATTTTCTAACACTTCATTTTGTCTTTGCCTTTTGAGATTCCAAAAATGTGAATGTTTGTTGCTTTATATTATTCCATATGTCATGTAGGCTTTGATAATTCTTTTTTCTTTATTTTTTGTCTGACTAGATTATTTCGAAAGACCTGTCTACAAGTTCTCAGATTCTTTCTTCTGCTTTATCTAGTCTATTGTCAAATATTTCGAATATATTTTGTATTTCATTCCATGAATTCTTCAGCTGCAGAATTTCTGTTGGTTCTTTTTCATAATATATCTCTCTTTGGTAAATTTTCCATCTATATTTGTATTAATACTGTTTTTTCTGATTTCTTTATATCTTTTTTCAATAATGTCTTATATCTCATGCTCATTGAGTTTCTTTAAAGACAATATTTTGACTTTTCCTAAAATTTTACAATTTTTTTAAAAATTGGAATCTGTTGATGGGGAATTGTTGTGTTCATTTAAAGCTGTTATATTGCATTGCTCTTTTACGTTATTGTGTCCTTACAAGATATTTGTGCATCTGGTGTAATGGTCACTTCTTCCAATTTTTTGAATTTTCATTGTAGAACAGAACTTTTTCCAGAAGATGTATCTATGATGTTGGTTAATTAATTTGGCTTCAATTCATTTCTTTGGCTGTAAGCAGCATCAGTAGTATCTGATTTTCTCAATTGCTTAGGGTGTGGTTATTAGTGGAGGCTGTGAGGATGTTTTGCTAGAGACTGGGAATCTAGCTGGGCCAGTCTTTGTGTCCAATTGTGGCTGTGATGGGTTAAGCATGTCTGTCTTTGGGTTTTAGGACAGCATCTGCTTTTACCAGTGTTAGTGGATTGAGACAGACCAATTCTTAAGGCTTCAGGTGGTTTGCTCAATTCCCATAGTGGCAGACCAAGTGAGTGGACAAGGTCTTGGGGACCTTATGCAGCAGTTGTCTCATGAGTGATGGCAGTAGTGGTGGCAGGACAACCCATTGGGTCCCTAGCAGTGTGCATTGGAACTGACAGTGGCTGTGATGGGCTTTTTAGGCCAGTCTCCAGACCTGGAGGTGATATGTGCAGGTAGGTTCCAGCTTTGATGGGACTGACAGAGTTGGTAAGCACAACCTCAGAAGGAATGCTCAAGTGCCAACGTTGGTGGACTGAGCTAGGTAATCTCCTGACTCCTGCTTTGCATGATCTGGCATGCAAGGACCTAAGCCAAGCTCAGTGGGGTTGTCCTCAGGGCTTTTAATGGTATGTACCCATGCTGGCTGTGGTAGGCAAGGGCAGAGTGATCCCAGGTTTCTGGCACAATGTTCCTATGAAGAACTGCAACAGCTGTACTGCAGTCCTGCTCTTGATGGGGACAGGACTGCTTCTAGTGGCATCAAGGATATGCAGACAGATGGAGGACATGCCCTATACTTGTGATTAGACCCTGGAAGTGGTAGCTCATGCGTGGCTTATACTTCAGCCCCAGCTATGCAGTGCTGGCAGCTGCTAGTGGAGGCTCGATCTGGGTATGTGAAAATGCATGGTAGCTTGTGATGGGTCACAGCCAGTGGCCCATTCTCCTGCCTTGCTAGCTGAGGCAGTAACTATGAGCAGAAGACATCAATGGTGCTCTAGCAGTATGGAGATATAGGTGCTTTTGAGTCCTGAGACAGGGTGCAGTCTGTTGAGTGTCAGGCTCCCAAAATGATGCTTTACAGTAGCTTCTTAGGACTCAGTTATCATGTGGGACCCTAAGTGAGTACATTCTCTGGAGCAATGCCATCATGCAGTCTCCAGGTAGCTCACTGTGTCCATTTCAGAACCTGTGTGGGTCAAGTGTCTCTACCATGGCTAGGATTGCAGTAGTCCACGGTGAGAATGTGAAACACTGGGGGTCTGTCACTCTCTCTGCACTGGAGAGGCTCTTCAGATGATCCAGGTTGAACTGGCTGTTTCACTTCTCTCTTGCTTTACACGTTTCCTGTCATTTCTCTTTGAATTTCAGAGTTTTCTCTTGGATGATCTATTCAGAGCATGATTATCTACTCATGATTTGGGGTCTTCTTTTTGAAGAAGGTGAGTATGGGTTATCTCTAGTCAGCCATCTTGAACCCCTTCCATTGAAGGTTTTTTCCTGGGCATTTCTTCACTCCCATTTGAAAAAGAAAAGCTGCATACAAAGCTCCAACATCAATACAACCACGTCAAGCAAAGCCAGTGCTAGTCATGAAACTAGACGAGACTAGATGATGTAACTATGTCAGTGCTACAAAAAAACAAAAAAGAACAGTGAGATGAGATGCCCAGAGAAGGCACTGACCCTTAGGCACTTGGAGGACATGGAATAGGGACCCAAACAGAAAAGATGTCTTTGGAATGTGAGGATAGTGGAACAGTGGAAGAAGAAAACACCTGCTACTTTAGGCCAGTGATTAGTGACCAAAAGAAACTGAGACTTGGAGATTAAAAAAATAAATTTGGAGATTTGGCCTAAAGAAACAATGAAATATACACAAACATTTATATCCAAGGGGGGACTTGTCACATCATTGTTTATAATATTTAAAACTATAAAGTAGTACGTATGTTGCTATAGGTATACATGATACATGAAGTATATATTATATATGTATATATGATATATGTGTATGTATCTATCACAGAACAATATGCAACCATAAAAATACATTTTCTAACAATATTTCAAATCTGAAGAAGTATATTAAATGTAAACATTTATAAATAAGCACTTAGCCAGGCTCTGTGGCTCAGCCTGTAATCCCGCGCCTTTGGGAGGCTGAGGTGAGTGGATTGCCTGAGCCCGCGGGTTCGAGACCCGCCTGGGCAAGTGAGACCTCATCTCTACAATAAATCAAAAAATTAACCGGGCGTGGTAGCGCGCGCCTGTAGTTCCAGCTACTTGGAAGGCTGAGGCGGAAGGATCGCCGGAGCCCAGCAGGTCAAGGCTGCGGTGGGCGGAAGCGGCCACTGCACTCCAGTCTGGGCTACAGTGAGACTCCAACTCAAAAAAAAAAAAAAAAGCACTTATCCTTATATATGTATATATATAAATATGCATACATGTATACATCTGTATACAGATATCAGAACAAGAAGAAGAAAATAAAGGAATCCATCAGAATGTCAATAAAGATTTTCTCTAAGTAATGAAATTTCATATGATTTTAGTTTACTTTTTCTATGCTTTCTGTTTTTCAGATTTTTATCTTTTGTATTTTGCAGTTTCTTAATTTTAAATGTCATTCATGAATTTTTTAAAGTTTTAAATAATACTTCTTTTTCCCCTAAATACAGCCCATTTGAAACATCTTGAACAAATTTTATTTTCTGCCAAGCTCTGGAATGGCATAGAATTTGGTAAAAGGAGGGGTCCTAGGGAAAAAAAAAAAATCTTCAAAATAGGATTAAGACATAAGAATATTACTTGGTGAATAAAAAGGTGACCTTCTTGTCCACAGAAGTGGGTTACAGAAAATCCCTGGCACACAGGCAGTGTGTGATTACTCAAAATATCACAATAGTGGTATGGAATAGAGTGCCAGTAGAGAGCAAGGCTTTGAATGATCAAGTGGCTGATGCATATGTTTAACTATGGCAACAGTAATGGCAAAAATTGTGAAGTAGCTGAGATAGTTGTTCCTGACTGCATTGTAAAGATGGCAAAATGAAAATGATGACTTCAGAGTCTTTACCTATCAACTCAAGGCACTTAAGGAAAAGCATCAAGTTTCTGCGGTAACTGTCAATCAATTCCTAAAGGAAGTCACTTTTTTTTTACTTGTTTTTTTTACATTTTTTAATGTTTTTTAAATTTTTTTTATTTTAAAAATGTGGGATACAATTCAGGGTCAGGTATATAAATGTTCATTATGCAAATACCCTTGTTAATGATGTGTGCCCCTCTTCCTTGGCAGTTTCCCACTACTGCCAATCCTGCCCCCACTGGGGGCAGTTTCCTACTACTGCCAATCCCTTTCTTATAGTATTAGAGGTCCGCTTATGAGTGAGAACATGTGATACTCAGTTCTTTCTTTCTGTGATAGATCACTCAGTAGTATAGACTCTAAGTCAATTCAAGTTGCTGCAAGCTATATTTTTTTATTTTTTCATTATTATTATTATTATTATTATTTTGCTGCTATAAGAAATTATAACAAATGTAGTTGCTTGAAACAACACATATTTTCTCTTTGAGATGTGGTGATCAAAGTCTGAAATGGATCTTAATATGCTAAAACCAAGGTGTGTTAGCAGACTGTATTCTTTCTGGAGGATCTACAGGAGAATTGTTTCCTTGCTTTTCCATCTTCTAGAGTCAGCCTGCATTCCTTGGTTCATGCTTACTTCCTCCATCTTGAAAGTCAGTCATCTAGCATCTCAAGTCTCTCTTTCTGATTCCATCCTTGACTCTCATGCTCTGTCTTTCACTTACTGTAAAGAATTCTTGTTATTGCAGTTGTCCCACCTGGATAATCCAGAATGATCTTTACATCTCAAAATCCTTAACTTGATCACATCTGCAAAGACCCTTTTGCCTTTTAAGATGACAAATTCACAGATTCTCAGCAACAGGACATGAATATGTTAGAGGGCTATTTGCTGCTTATAATAGCTATAGGTAAAGCCCAAAATGTAATTATGTGGTTTACAACATTACAAAGCTAGTGAAGCACTTAACTCACTAAGTCTTCCATACCAAAGACAAGCATTTGGACAGATATAGACTACTCTGAGAAGCATTTTCTTCCAAAACCCATGCCAGAAGCAGCTATCTTCACATGTATAAGTCTCCTTTCATTATGACCTTTCATTGTTATGCCCTGAGAAAAGCCTCTTATCTTTGCTTCTTATTCAAGTTATACTACTTCCACTGACTCCAAATCCGTAAAAAGAGTCAATCCCAGGGTGTCCCAGAGGGGGAAAGGATTTGGCATATATGCTATCCAGGGAATTTTTTTAAGTGTATGTACCAAAGGACTTATAAGACCTTGCTAATATATATCAAAGAAAGTCTGGAGAATACATTTGTGAGTAATTTCTGATGATGATAGATTGAATATAATGGAACATAAGGTTAGATCACTTTGAATTAAACCACAGATTTTCTCATTGTGATTCTGGATTTAATGTGTTCATTTTGAATAGCAAGTAGTTGGCTGGTTAATTGAAGCCTAGAGTCAAAGATAGTCTCCAATCATTGTGACTGGGATACAAGAATTTCCCTGGGATACTATAGAGAGGAAATTCAAAGACTCAGGGAGATGGAAATATTGAAGTGAATCAAATATGTGATACATATTCAGAAACCATAAATTATATTCACCAAGGAAAATTTAGAGGGGACTTCATGAAGAAAGGAATATATATATATTTTGAAAAAGGAAATATATTGATGTGGAAAGCTTCAGCCTTCTTGTAAAGCTCATTAGCGACTGTTCTTTGCAAGCTGAAGATGACAGTGGGAGATGCTGCTGCAGAATTGGTCTCACTGGTCGCAGTAGAAACAAGGGAACCCTACAGAGGCAGAGTCCAATAACAGTGTTGTTACAGGCTGAATGTTTGTGCCCGCCTCCCCTCCCCTCATCAAATTCATATGTTGAGGCTCTGTCCTTGGTATTAGGTATTTGAAGGTGGGGCCTTTAGAAGGTAAATATGTTTAGATGAGAGAATAAGGATGTAGCTCCCATGTTGAAATCAGTGTTCTTATAAGAAGAAAAGAGGTCAGAGCACACTCTCTCTTCCTATCTCTCCCATGTGAGGATTCAATCATGTTGCGACCATCTACAAGCAAAGACATTCCCTAAAACATGAATCTATTGTAAACTTGAACTTGGACTTCTTGACCTCTAGAATTATTAGTAAATGTCTGTTGTTTAAGCTATCCATTCTATGCTATTTTGTTATAGCAGCCTGGGAAGATTAACACAAGAATCTAATCTTCAGATATAAGATGAGAACAATTACTATAAAGTAACCCTTTTTATCCCCTGGGGATACATTCCAAGACCCCCCCTCCCAAGCTTGAAACCTCATAGTATAGAACTCTATATGAGTCTAATATTATGTTTATTTTCCTATATATACATACATATAACAAGGTTTAATTTATAATTAGGTACACTAAGAGATTAACAACAATAACTAATACTAAAATAGAATAATTGTAGCAATATGCCAGCACCACTACTCTTGGCACTTTGGGGGGCATTAGTAAGTAAAATAAGGGTTACTTGAGCACAAGCACTGTGATACTATAACAATCCATCGATTAATCAAGATGGCTACTAAGTGTCGAGTGGGCATGAAGCATATACAAAATGAACACATTGGACAAAGGGATCATTTATATCCTGGCCAAGATAGGACAGGGCAACACAAGATTTCATTATGCTACTCAGACTGGTACACAATTTACACCTTATAAAGTGTTTACTTCTGGAATTTTCGATTTAATACTTTTGAACCATGGTAAGCAAAACTGTGGATAAGGAGGAAGTATTGCAATAATAATAATAATAATGATTAAAAAGTCTCTAATCTTTGAGGTCTTATGAGTGTGACTAATTAATCACTGTGTTTCTAAAATATGAGAATATGAATAAAGTAAAACATTACTAGTATGATTAAAAAACAAAACTATAGGTCTGGTGAGTAGAGAAGTGACTTTAGACATCACAGTGGAAGTTCCTAACTTTTAGCCCAGTTTCCGAACATGTCAGTTTATAGAACTTGTGCCCATTGACTGAGAGAAAGGCTGGTTCTCCAGATGAAAGACTTCAGATGCAACCACAAGTTATATAATTCTGTAGTACTATTCAGGTAGTTCCTTAGAATTTCTTTGTATAGTCACTTATTTTGGAAAAATATTTTCTTACTTTAGGATTTCTTTTGTTTCATGCAGTATACACCAGTATCTTTTCTTCAGAAAGGATATAGAAATCATGTCTTCTCTTATTCTCTTGTCTATCTGAACTTGTCTAAATTATGTTATTATGCTTAAAATCTAGTTTAGCCAAATATAATTTGGATCAAAATGTTTTTTTCTAAAAACCTTTTTCTTCCCTAACAATTTTTGAAGACAAAAGTTATAAAGTATTTAAGTTGAATGTTAAACTTGATACTCACTAAATTGTGATTAACAGGTTTTCTTCTTTCTGTTTTGACATTTTTAGAGGGTTTGATTGATACACCAAGGCCCTTAGTTAAAGAGTTCAACAAGAAGAGAAACTAGTAAAAAGTCATAGATCATAAGAAATGAAAGATTGCAGCCGGGCTCGGTGGCTCAGCCTGTAATCCCGCGCTTTGGGAGGCTGAGGTGAGTGGATTGCCTGAACCCATGGGTTCGAGACCCGCCTGGGCAACTTGGCGAGACCTCATCTCTACAATAAATCAAAAAATTAGCCAGGCGTGGTAGCGCACGCCTGTAGTTCCAGCTACTTGGAA